>LOEQ01003730.1:38536-49643 GCA_001685075.1 Bramus lutescens | reverse complement strand
AAACAATGACATCTTGAATTTTGTATGCAAATGGATGGAAATAGAAACCACTATAGTAACTGAGGTAACCCAGACCCAAAAAGATGAATATGGTATGTACTCACTCATCAAGATATTTTAAGGGCACAATGAAGAGTCATTTCAATGGGTTATTTGTTATGTCTCTGGCTACCAGGAGGTGTGTAGCTTTCCTCCTTTGTGAGTTACTGAATCATCCAGTGCCAAAATAATCAGTCTGATTATCAGGAAGGAAACTGTTGAAATGGGGGCACCATAATCTTTTAACCTTTAACAAGTTGCATATATTGGGAATTTTATCACAATGACAGATGAACTAAAACAGATTAACAGTGACTTTGACAGAAACAGCAGAAATGTAGATGCCAAAGGTAGGTAATAACTTAATTATGAGATGATTACTGAAAAGTGATTAATTCTCCTTAAATAATCAATTCTCACAGGTCTGCTGTTAAATATTATACACATTGTTTCTTCTATCACTCATATTTTATTTGTATAAAGTAAAATGTTTTTCTTCAGCCAATCTTCAAATTTTAAAGAATTTTTCAAAAGAAATATTACTTAATCTAGTGTGTGTGTGTGTGTGTGTGTGTGTGGTAAGTAAAATAATTCACATAGAATTTATCCATTATTTCTAAATGACTTAAAACTGTATTCAGCTCTGATGTTACTTTAGCTACTCTTGCCATTTTTAGCCTGTTGTACAAGTTAATCTGTTCAGTTCTGAAATACTCATTTATCATTTAAAGAGATCAGGATGTCCCTGTCCCTCTATTAAAGTAGTATTTGTAGAAAATCATCCTTAAGCTCATTATAGTCTAGCCTCTTCAGATTTTTCGCCAATGTTTTGCATAATATTTCACATTATGATTTTCAATTATTTAAAATATTGCAGAAGCATGATGACAGTGGTACATTGTGGCTATCAGTGCGACCAGAGTAGTCACACTGAAATGTTACCTTTGCAGCGTATGACAAGTTAGCAAGCAAATTGATAAAGCTATCACACAATAAATATTGATATTAAGCTAATACATCCTAAAATTTGTATTCATTTATAATGACAAAGTATTCATTACATTGGGGAATGTGTGCTGTTTCAAGTAGCCACTACATGAATTAAGTTAACCTAAACATGCTGTTGCCATAGTTGGAATCTAGAATATTCCAGGTTTCAGGTAACAAAGTTTTGATGCCCAGAACAGCACTTTTATCATCTGTTAGAATTTCTAAGAGGAAACCAGATATTGGTAGTGCATGCCTTTAATCTCAGCACACATGAAGCAGAAGCAGGCAGATTCCTGTGAGTTTGAGGCCAGTCTGGACTACAAGAACTAGTTCCAGAATACACAGAGGAACCCTGTGTCAAAACAAAACAAAACAAACAAAAAAAAAACAAAGAAAAAAGACAGAAAGAAGGAAAGACAGATGGAAGGATGGAAGGAATGAAGGAAGGAATGAAAGAAGGAAAGAAAGAAAAAAACTCTAAGAAGTAAACTTTACTTATAGGTTATCTTAAGCCAGTGATCGCATAACCTTGGACATGAATACTGGATTCATTCTATCTTTTTTTTTTATACGTAGCCTCCCTTGTGAGACTCAACAGTGGTGGGTTTAATCACAGAGACAGAAAGTCCTCAATATGTGCCAAAGTCAGCATTGCCGCTTAACATGAGTTGTGCATTTTTAACATAAAGTAGAATTTTCATAGCATAGGATTATATTACAATATTTGATTAAACAATGATGTGAGTGACATATTCTCTCTGTAGGCTAAGAAAGGGCAATCTGATGTTCATAATATTTCTCTATCTACTTTATGAACAATGGTTCTCTAGGCCTCATCATTTGTTTTTTTTTTTCTGATTTACTCATCTTATATCTTCCGATAAAACCCTTTGGACTGCTAACCTGTAACTTCAGTGATTGTTTGATAAAATTGTTGGTGGACATCAGATATTCTTCATTTTGTGCCTTAAGGAGTTATTATTTCCATAGACTATTCATGTCCTTAAGGATCTTGAAGATGCTGTCAGCTTTTTCTTCCTGCCTAGAAATAGGATACAGCATTTTTATCCTAGACTTCACCTGAGAAAGCAAATGTGATAACCATTTCTTTTGTCTTGTTTTTCATTTCATTGTAATTCCATTCACTTTGGTTTTATTATTTTCTTTCTTCAGTTTACTGACAGGTTTGCAAAACCTGCAGTTTTGTGTCCTTCCTCATTTCCACACAGAGTAGGAGTGCTGAGTCAAGATAATCTCCATGCCCCACTGGTTCAGCACAGGTCTTCACTCATTGTTTATTGTAGTTTTTGAGATTGTAATACGAACACATCAATTTTCTTTCCCTTTTCTCCAACCAAAGCTCCCTGTTTACCCTTCTCCATGGACACTGTCTTTTAAATTTGAGGCTTTTGTTTTCTTTGATTGTGTGTGTGTCTTCTAAAATATATAAATAATGACTATATAAATACATATATCAAACATAAATTTCTTTGTGTCATTGATTTTGTGATTTATGTCTCAAAATTATTTGTGCGTGTGTGCATGTGTGTGTGTGTGTAATAAAATGGATGCTGTCACATTAGCACATAGAGTAAAGGTGCTGTTGCTGAGTCTGAGGACCTGAGTTTAATCATCATGAGTCATGTGGTAAAAGAAGAAAATAAATACAAGTTTTGGTTGATGTCTCTATGTGTGAATAGGGCTAAAGCTCTGAACTGTAAGCCCCAACATAATTTTTCCTTTATAAGAGGTGCAGGAGTCATGTGTCTCTTCAGAGCAATAGAACACTGAGACAACCTCCATACATGTGCTGAGGGAAACATCTCATCTCACATATATATTTACAAAAATAATGGATTTGTAGCTTCCTGATAACGTTAAATTTACAGTATACTTAAAATATGTATATTCCCAACTGACAGAAAAATTAATATTGAATTTACATAAACAATGAAATAATCTACCTAAAAACCATGTTGCTTCATCTTAGATGAAATGCGCTGCCTGTGTCTCCTTTGTTATTTTGCTTGTTTCAGGGTAAGCACAATGAGGTTTATTTATTTTGTTAATTATTGGCAAAACTATTGCATTGTGATATTTGTTTGAGCTGCTGGTAATTGTTTTGTTATTAACTTGAATTGTGAATTTTTATTTCAGATTTCCAAGAACCATTATCTAGGCACATTTGTATTTATTTATTTTATGAAAATGTTGCTTTCAGATGAGATATAAGATTAAAAACAACTGTTCTTAAAACCTTCATGAACAGAAGTGCAGTTTTTCTTTTTATTTCCCAGAGTCCAGTTGGATGGCAGTGAAGCATTTTGGAAGGCTGAATTAATTGTTCTAGCACTTCTAGGCCACACATTAATGAAGCACTGTGCAAAACAACAGTCAGTAAAGTGGCTGACAGGAATGGTATAACTTCCATGGCTCTTTAAGAAACTTCTCTTTTTGTTTCAATATGTTTAAACATTGATGTGGAATTCCCCTCTGTATACTGTGAATACCATTGTTGAATAAAGAAATTGACTTGGCCTGTTGGTAGGGCTGAACATAGATTGGTGGGGAAAACCAAACTGAATGCTGGGAGAAAAAAGGCAAAGTCAAAGAGAAGCCGTGTAGCCCCACCAAAGCCAGGCAGAATTTTATCTGGTAAGACACAGCCGCATGACAATACACAGATTATTAGAAATGCATTAAATTAAGATGTAAATGTTAACCAATAAGAAGCTAGAGCTAATGTGCCAAGCAGTGATTTAAATAATACAGTTTCTGTGTGATTATTTTGGGTCTGAGCTGCCAGGAATCAGGGAATTAACTAGTGGCCTCCAGCAACAAAACATATCAAGATTTTCTAGACAGTTTTATATTTCTGGCAGAGAAATTTATAAAGACAATTTATTTTACATTTGTGATTTATAGGTTTAACAATAATTAAGGTAAAACAGAACTTTCATTTAAGGTTACTATATTTTAAATAGAATAATATAAATGTTAGTTACATGAGTCGCTGACTTACATTGTTATTGTACATACCTTTTGCACTGAACATTTCCCCTGGAACTAAGTAATAGCTCTACTAATATATAATACATAACATGTTAATTATAATTAGTATCTATTGTTCTTAATATGTAGCCATATACTTCTCACAAATAACAGTGAAACAGGCTTAGTTACTAGTGATTTTTAGAGTGTTAATGTCCATCACCATGGTTGTGAGCATGGCTGCAGGCAGGAAGTCGAGTTGCGAATGCTGAGAACTTATTAGAAATTGTCAGTCTTTGGAAGTGTTAAAGCCTATTCTTAGTGACACACCCCCTCTAACAAGGATACACCTACCAATCCTTCCCAAACAGTTTCACTAACTGAGAAAAAAGTATTTAAACATAGTGGCTCTTTGCATCCAAACCACTACAATTATCAACATTTTCACCTCACATATTACTACTTTCTGGTTCCTATAAAGTATTACTTTGAAACATAGGTTGTGTAAAAGTAAATTCTTTTCTTTATTCAAGATCACTAATACGAAATAAATTTCATAAACCTTTATAACAAAGTGTAAGTACACATGTGTGCTGTAGTGCATATTTGTTCATGTGTTATTTACTGAGACAGAAAATTTGTGAGAATAAATTAACAGAAATTCTATTACATTCAAAGTTCTGGAAGTTATGCATAGCAGAGTTAATAATGGAATTTCTGTGAACCATGATGACCTATATGCTTCTCACATTATTAAAATCATCAATCCTCTATCATCAAAAGAAAGACACTTGATAGGATTACATATAAGAGGAAGCTCATCAAGCAAATTAGATGAATACATTTATCTTTCATTCAGGCTCAGTGATTAGAAACCAAAAAGCAAGTCAGCATCAACCTGCAACCTTGACAAGACTACTAATTGTATCTATTTATATTTCAATTCATGTAGATTCAAACAATATAGACCATTGTAAGAAAATAGTTGCTGTATAAGATAGTTGTATACATTTATCAATATAGCAGATAAACAACTGATTCTATTGGTGAAGTAGTTTAGAAGTTGAAAGAACATTTCTGTTTTACCAATTACCCTTGGTAGTAATAAAAGTAGACATATGTAAAGATTTGAAATATTAAAATATATCCTTATAACAAAAATGGAACTCTTCTATAACAGAACACCTACTACTAGTTGGACCTTAGAAAACAGAAGATACTTTAAATAACTCATCCTGTTAGCTTAATCATTGTTTTCTTAAAAAACAAACATTTGGAAGAGATGAGGACTCAAATTAATTGACATTTCCTCAAAACATATAAAGTTATTTTGGCAGTTGCATTGATTTTCAGGAAAACTGACCCTACCCCTCCCAGCAAATATCATTTATATAAAGGAGTACAAGGCAATCATGGGGGGGGAATGTGAGTTAAGTGGGATTGGAATATATTAAGTGAAATTCCCAAAGAATCAATAAAAATTATGTTAATAAAATAAAAATCAAACAAAACATGAAAAGGCAATACATGTTTAAACAGATGAAGAAGCAAGAACATAGATGCCCAGGAATACAGAGCTCATCTAAAATAGATGGGTCTGTGAACTGTGACATGGCCCATTATGTGACAAAGCTGTGCCTAACATAAAGGATAAAGGCCTTGGAGTTCTTATTCTATAATCTCCCAAATCACTGCTCTCTATACTGCTTACCCTTCAAAGAAAACCACATAGGACAAGCCTTGTACTTTACTGTAACTTAGGATGATTTTACTGCCTATTTATTATGAAGAATGAAGACTCCACACTGTGCAGAGGTCTATGTAAATACTGTAGAAAATCAAGAAAACACCATAGGGGTTAAAGAGCAGTTAACCATACACTTGCTGCTGTTTCATGAGACCTGGATTCAGGTAACAGCACCCGCATGCAGACGCTCACAATACCTGTAACATTTAATCAAGGGGAGCCAAAGACCTTCTAGATTTTTCAGGGGTGAAGTATGAATTTCATGCCCATACATATATGTATGCACACAGACACACACACACACACACACACATTCTCTCTCTCTCTTTCTCACACACACACACATACACAAACACACACACACTAAAAAATAAATAAACAAAGAGAATAAATATGTAAAATAAAATAAACCAACAAAATAAATTTTAGTCAATTTAAAATGAAAATCAATGGAACAATGGCATTGAAGCAGGTCAGCTCAGTATAGCATATGATATTAATGGAAATTTCCTAATATTATCTGAAACAACTGTCTGGTATTGTAATAGATATTTGTGTGTAGAACAGTTAGTCTTAATGTAATTACAATGAGACAAATATGCAATACAATGTTTTAAATTATCTGTTAGATTTTTTTCCTTGCCATCCATAAAGAAACAAAAAAGTAAAACAAAGAGGTAAGAAGAAATAATAGCATTTCGAATTCACTGAATGTAATTTACTTGCAAATAAATAATGGAAGAAGTGTTGCCTCTGGGTGCTACTGGGATAAACCAAACATTATAGAATTCTAAGTTAAAGTGTACTAAAACAGAGTTCTATGTAAATACATTACTTTCTAACTTATAATTTCTTGGGCATAAGTATCATTTAGGGTTTCAGAGCTTTTATGATTAGATTATACATGTAAATAGTTATTAGGCTTAAGATTTATTCGGATGGAATTTAAGTTTATTGACTTTATTAATCAAAGACATCAAATTCTTAGGATCTTGTAAATAAATCATGAAATTGAAGGAGTCTTTTAAGATTTTGTTGTATATAATAAGCATGTTATTAGAAATACTAATATCATTAGGATATTTCTGAGATAAATATTTCAAATGCTTAGACTTTAAAATGTGAACATTTATATTCAATGCATGTGTTAATTATTTTCTAAATAATTTGCTGAGAAACATGGTCAGAAAACAAGCAAGTGATTGTTTGGCAAATGCTTAAGCAATAATTATATACACAACAAATTAAGAAATATATGATGAATTGTTTGATAACAACATAGATGAGACATATAATACTAATATATTCATAAATCCTTTTTAACATATTGGTAGTAGAGAAAGAAATTTAAACACAGCATCATAAGGTGAGAAATTACTATCAAAATGAACATGAAAATAAGGTATAAAACTACAAGTAAATTTATTGATAGGTAAACAAACTATTTTATTTTAAAAACTGTAAAAATGACTAAAATCCAAATAAAAGCAAGGCTATAAGTTGTCACATAAATAATAAAATGACTAATCTAATATTAATAAATTAAAAAAAAAGAAGTTTTGGAGAAAAAGCCTCAGTATATAGTGGTTGGAACCCCAGAACTCTTTCTGTCACCTAGACAGGCCTTGAATTCACAGAAATTTCTGCTGCCTCTCCTTCTCAAGTGCTGTAGTTAAAGCTGAGGGCTGCCACGTCAAGTGAAAAATAAGTATTCTGATGTTTTACTTTAATTTAAAGATCGATCAACCCATATTTAATAATTTTAGATATATATTTAGAAAGAATTGTATTTAATTCATCAGTTACAATTATAATTCTAATTATTTGTTATTTATTTTTAATTTTTAACAATGTAAGATTATTATCATACTATGCCAAAGAAAAATTTAACAATATTCATTAAATGATATAATTACATGTAGATTATTAATATTAATAATAATTTTAAGTTAATTCAAATGAATTACCTGCAGTCTTTTATTTTTTTGCAAGTTTGGAGAAATTTCTCAAGTTGTGACTCATCATCCCATACGATTAAAACATCGTCTGGTAACAGAGCCTGTTTGATCTTTGAGAAGTCTAATGTCTTACTGACAACTTTGATTCTGTGATGGTCCTGTAGTTTTCAGTATGAAAGAATTGTTTTTTTGAAGATTTGTGTACTGACTTGGCATGCATGAGTCTGTTTTCTTTTCTGTTTGAGAATTCATCTCATTTCATGGTAGCCATAAAAATATGCTTTACATTTTTATTAACTTTCTGTTAAATATAAAGAGCCATTGTGTTTTTATTTATATAAATTAATTTATTGGATTTAAATAAAGAAGTATATATTTTATATGAAATTAAGTTTCTCTTTTAAAATCAAATTAAACTATTGATTTAAAGTATAATTTAATTTAAAATTATAAAATTTCCATATGCATTTATTTAGTGAAAACTTTTCCTATCAGCAATAAGAAATTGTGATTCCTTTTTGCTATTTACACTGAAATCTACTCTCCAAATTCTTGTCTCATCTAAAAAGTTTAATTATAAATAATTAATAATTTGTGAGGTTTAATGCCAATAGATACAATTTGGCACATGTCATAAAGGTAAACATAAAGATCCATTAATGCACTATGAGGTTATTGATTTTTTTACTGAAATAACAGTAGTTAAGTTATTTGAATTGATTATGGCTTTTACCTGGTTTCTGGACATTAAAAAACAAATAATAGGTTACAGTCTAACTAAATTAAAGAAAATTACAAGATAATTCTTTCTTCTGAAAAACATTCTAATGAGGCAAATTTAATTGGGATTTAGAAAAATTTTATGTTAGATGTAATCAATGTGGATAATAAATTCTTGAAATAATACTACCTCATGTAACATTTGCTGGATTACTGGTGTTTTCATTTTATATTGGATTATGAAAACAATTATTAAAATCCTTACATTTAGGGTATTGCTTAAAATTCATGAAATCACTGCTGCATGATTTAAAACTGTAATCAGGCATAAAATGAATATTAAATATTGAACTATGTGTTGTATGAAGATATGCTTAAAAACATCATTCTGCAGAATTTCAATTAATTTTTATATTGATGCAAAATGTTCCTTTAAATATGTATTTGGCAGTCTATAGATATTATTTCAGTTATCAATCAGCAGACTCAGTATAGTCTATATTAATGGAATAATGGAAATTTATTCAAAATTTTAAGCATTTAGTATTTATTTAATTTTTCACAGTGATTATTTCCCTATAATCCTCTCTTATTCCATTCAATATTTTATTCCCTCCTAACTGCCATTTTACATTCATGACTCTGTGTGTACAATTGTGTGTGTGTGTTTGTGTAAATGCATGTTTGCGTGTGTGTGATACATTTCCTTTAGATAACTCACCATCTCAAGAATATCTCACTCTCCGTTTCATAGCCTGCTTTTCCTTTCCTGTTTCTCTCTTTAGTTTCTGTACACTCTGTAAACATATTGAATATTTGGAGCTGGGTATCATGGATGAAAGGGAATATGTATTTTATTTTCCAGGAATGGGTTAATTCACTCAGTATAGTATTTTCTATTTCTATCAACTTACCTGAAAATTACATTTTTTTTTTCAAGATAGGGTTTCTCTATAGCTTTGGATCCTATGCTGGAACTAGCTCTTGACTGGCCTTGAACCCACAGATATCCACCTGCCTCTGCCTCCTGCTTACTGGGATTAAAGGTGTACCCTACCACCACCTGGCTGAAAGAAGAGTAAAATGTGTTGTATATATGATATGTATTTTCTTTATTTGTTATCAGATGAAGGCTATATAAGGATTTCCAATTACTAGGTACTGTGAATATATTGGTAAACATTTCTGAAGAAATAAATGTGGAGTAGGCTACTGATTCTTTGGATATATGCCAGAGAGTAATATGCTAGTTCATATGGTAATTGTGCTTTTGGAGCAGTTGTCACATGACATCCATAGTGACTGCCATAATTTACAGACATACTTATAATGATTGAGTACCCTGTCTTCAAACCCTTGCCAACAGTTGCTGTTACTTCCTTCCTCCCTCCATCACTCTTTCCCTTCGTCTCTCCATTCCTTCCTTCCTTCCTTCCTTCCTTCCTTCCTTCCTTCCTTCCTTCCTTCCTTCCTTCCTTCCTTCCTTCCTTTTTTAGGGTTGGCATTCTAACTTTGGTAAAATGATCTTAAAGTAGTCTTAATTTCCATTTATCTAACTTTAAAGGTTATTGAACATATTTAAAGTTATTTCTTAGCTATTATTTAATTATTTTCAGACTCCATGTTTAGCTCTGAAGTGCATTTTTTAATTAGATAATTTTGTCAAGATCTTCTAGCTATTTTTATATTCTGGATATTCCTCTGTATCAAATGTATAGTTGGAAAATATATCCAACTCTGTGAACTGGTCAAGATGGTTGATTGTTTATGAGCAAAGGCTTCAAAACCATGATGGGTACACTCTCCAAAACACTGTACCTGAGCTAATGGGAGCACACCAACTCTAGCCCTATTGGCAAGGAATAAGCATTGGACCAAACTAGCCCTTCTGTATGGTACTGCATGACTCAGGCAGACTGGGAGGCTACTGGACATGGCACCAAAATTTATCTCTACTGCATGTTCTGGTTTTAGGGGGACTTATTCTCTTTGGATGATTCCTTGCTCAGCCTATATATTGTAGGGAGGCCCTGGGCCTTCTCCAAAGTGAAGTGCTTTGCCTTCTCTGTGTATAGGATGGGGGAGGGAGGGTATGTGGAGGTAATGGAAGGAGGAAACTGATAGGATAGAACAGAGCTAGGCAGGGAAAACTAAATTGAATGCTAGGAGAAAGAAGGGTAGAGTTGGAGAGAAGCCATGGAGCCACCATCAGAGGCAAATATGTCAGAATGTTGCCAGTAGGACAGAAGACTCAGTAAAATATAAAATACTAGAAATTGGTTAATACAAGATGTAAGCAGTACACTTTAGTGAACTGACCAAGCAGTGATTTAAATGATTTCAATAGTTCCTGCGTGATTATTTTGGGAGTTTGGGTTACCAGGAAATGACAAGAAGCTCTTACAACAAATTGGCATTCCAACTTGGCAGACTGAATCCACGTAAAACTTTAGAAAGCTTGAAAAGAACTCTAGGCACAAAAAGACAAAGTTAAGCCACACGTGTTTTTCAGCAGGCAGCTTGCCTCAGGTCCCTTAAGAGAAGTCTTCCAGATTCAGTTGTAGAAAAAAAAATATGTGCTGTTTCAAAATGGCAGCTTCATGGTTCACCAGCTGATGTAGGAGGGTCATCTGTCTATGTGTTGCTTTCATTGGTTAATAAA
>LOEQ01003730.1:23439-38448 GCA_001685075.1 Bramus lutescens | reverse complement strand
GAATACAATTTGTGTGTTGTTATTTCAGGGTATAAGCTAGCCGTGCGGGAGCTGGGCTGGACGAAAAGCAGGGCCTGCCCCCTTATTACTACAACCAGCACAAACAGTTCTGGCTCTTTCAGGAGGCTAAGCATATAAATGCAGTTTCTGGAGAGTGTGCTGCAAATTACTTGGTGGCAGCATGAGCCAACCGGCTATCAGAGTTGACCTGGTGAGGACAAATCCCACCCTGTAGTCTCAGATGCTGTGAATGGACTTCCCAGCCATGTCAGACTGGGTGGAGCAAGCAGGCAGGGCTGTATTTCCCTCAGCAATGCTGCTGCTTAAGTTCATAAGAAAGACTTAACAATTTAAGAAACACTTCTGCTCAGAAAAGTATTACAGATACATAGTAAAGACAAATCCAGATAAAACAGACCTCTATATGGGTCATTATGTTGGATAAATATATGAAGACTTGGCAGGAAGAAAAAAAGTATAGAGAGGTATAAAAAGAAATAAATGATTTAAAAAACAAAAACAAAGTCTTTAAAGAGACAAAGTACAGACAGTCATAGATAAAAAGGAATAAAGAAAAATAATCCAGATAAAGATGAAAAATTCAGTGTCTGGATTATGATTATTATTGTGTTTTCTTTCTTTCTTTCTTTCCTTTCTTTTCTTTCTTTTTCTGACTGTAAAGGAGCTAAGCAAGCAACATATATGCTTTAAATGTATCTTGGCTTCAGAATTTAAGTGTAAAGATTTGTTGCTTTGGAAAAGAGGTGCTTTTTTTGTTTCCACAGAGGATGAGAACCTGTGGAATACTTCTAGGTTAATGTGGTTTGATGGACTGAGACCCCCAAAAAGATCATCATAAACACACCCAAAAATTACTTTGCCCAACAAAAAGCAGAAAGCAGTTTAAAGAGAACTATTCCTATATTCCCAAATATTGGTTATAAATATTTCTTTACATTTAAAGGGGAACGTGCTATAGAGATTTGCATTGGTATAGATCTTGGTTTATTGATACAAATTAAAGGTCAATTTTGTAGTATGTGTATATGTATTTCTGATCTTAATTAAGGTGTTTTGTTCATCCAGCTCATTTAAAAATGTAATATATACTTAAGAAATATAGGTTTATCTATTTATAATAGCGAAACTTGTAGTCATGGTAGTTAGGTTTTCTAGATATATAGAGATATATTTCAGATAGATAGTTATTCTTCAAATCTTTCAGAGACCTTCAGAATATGGCATTTAAAATGTTTTAAGAAGTTATAACTTTTCATGACACTGTGACACATCTGCTCCTGGCAGCACCAATCTAATTAAAGAGGATAATGCACATTGAAGAGGCTCCTCATGGTGATTTTTATCCATTTGGGCAAGACACTGCTCTTTCCTTGACTGCTTAGTAGTATGCTGTGTGAACTGAACATGCAGGACCCACATAGACATGATTATGAACCTTGCCAAAAGGTAAGAACGTCCTTCTGGGTTCCTGTTTCATGAAAGTGTCTGCCAGACATTCTACAGAGCTCAGAAAATTGTGACTGACAACCTGCCAATATAGGTGGAACTGTCTTTGAAATTTCCTGCTTCATCAAGAAGTCTGCAGGATATTGTGTGCCTGTAGACTGAAGATAGATGCTCCAATGATACAGGAGAACTTCGGGTTACTGTCCAGATAGAGAGATGTCTCTGTCAATTCTAGAGCTTTGGAAGTTGTTTGCAATGCACTTCTTGTTTACTTAGGTAACATTTTATCCTTCCAAAGTCTTTGATGGAGTTTAAAAATAAATAGTTATAGTTTTTCTTATAAATATTATAACTGTAATTCTTCCTTGATATCTGTTTTTTGTATGTAATTTTTCTTTGTAAAATTTAAAATCTTTCTTCTTATTTAAACAGAAGAGGGAAGGCGATGTGGGATTCCCCTCTGTATACTGTAAATACCATAGGTCAATAAAGAAACTGTCTTAGGCCTGTGATAGGGTAGAATAGAGCTAGGTGGGGAAAACTAAAGTGAATACTAAGAGAAAGAAGGGAGAAGTCAAGGAGAAGCCATGGAGTTGCATCCAGAGACAGACACAATGGAACCTTGCTGGTAGGTCACAAGCCTAGAAATAGGTAAATACTTGATGTAAGAGCTAGCTAGCCATACACTTAAGTGATTGGACAAGCAGTGATTTAAATAATATAGTTTCTGTGTCATTATTTTGGGAGTCTAGGCAGCCAGGAAACAAATAGCAGCTCTTACAACACTACATCTCATAATTAACATTTTCTCTATAAATTTAAAGTATCTTGTCATTTCCATGCAATGAATGTGGCAGATCCATTCAATAAAATTAGCATCTCATACTTATGGGTTTCTAAATAAAAAAAAATAATTTTATTTGGGATTAAAAAGAGGATCTCAGTAAATAAATTAATATAAATAATTTAACTGAAAAATTAGAGAAAAGAAATAATGTTTAATGACTCTTTTACAAGGAGATAAACTGTACCAATCAGAAATTTACGAATCATGACTCATTTCCACGGGGCTTGTCCTAAGAAATTAGTACAATAATTTAACCTCTCATGTAGGACATAAAAGCACAGAATGTTGAGTTTTCACTTATTGATGTGGTATGTTCTACACAAGAAAGTATTGTAAGCAACTGAGCCCCAAATTTCTGTTTGAAAACCAATTCCTTGTCTGAATATAGTTGCATATACCTGTAATTTTAGAATTCAGGAGATTAAATAAGAGGGTGATGCAATTTCAAGTGTAGTACAAGCTACATACTGAGTTCCAGAAGAGCTTTGGCTACAGAACCAGACCCTGTTCCCAACAAAATAAAATCAAAGAAAAGAAAGAATAATTCCACAAAAGCCATTTCCTTCTTGCACTTATACTTTATAAAAGAATTTAAAGTGAAATAAATTCATATGGTTTAAAGTTTTTCTGTCCTTTTTAAGCAAAAACTAATATGCTTCTGTTGATAGATGTGGATCAAAGCACTGGCTATTTCAATAGGAACATTAATGAGATAAATTTTAATTCATGGCCATCTATCTGTGACCGGCAAAATAACTTCTGTTGTATTTATTGAATTACATGGTACATTAATAGCATGATGTCTTGTGAGTTCAACATACAGTACGCCACTGAGGTCATCATGGCATAGAAGTTATCCCATAATGCTGTCAGGCTCCCCAGCCCATCAGGGTTGTTTTTGTCTTTCCAATGCTGGCACTGACTGTAATGTCTCATGCTGGCTTATAGCACAGTGTTCATACTTCCTTCGGGCTTTATTTGTAGAATGAGCCAAATGGGGACAATTGTGCTTTGCAGTGATTAATGACTCCCTGTAGTACAGAAGGGACCATATTTCTAAAACTTGTACTGTGTTCACAGTTTAGTGAACAATCACTCTTTCTTTGCTGAGAATAGCAATATTCAGTCTCTATTAAGAAACTATTGTTTTTCAAGCATACTCATTAAATAACTATGAAATTCATATGATTTTCAATACTTATCATATAAAAATAATATTTAATTACCAATTTGTAACTCTTCTTTTGAGCAATTTATAAAAATTGTCAGAATATTGTTAAATCATTATAGAGTTTAATTTTTTAATCTAAAATTAATATGGTTAAAAAAATAATGCTGGAAGTTTCCTCAATTTATTTCAGTCTGTATCAGCAATACAAAGATGGGACATATGTCATCTGTGGACTCACATATAAAATAAAAAGGTAACTTTTAGCCCATTATGAGTAGCAGATGCAGTACAGAAACATTTATTTCCCCTGTGTACACTGAAAATTAAATTAGACATGCATTAATTCACACTCAAAAATGTAGAACCAAACCCGAATGAGGAAGCCTAGGAACTCATTGGAAACACTGGGAAATTTATACAAACTAATAAATGATAGCAATGAGCCAAGAGAATAAGCTTAATCCAGTGTAATGGAGTCATATATTTGTTCAGGTGTTTATGAAATACTTGATATCAAAGTTACAAATACTATAGCTGAAACATGATTTCATTTTGTAAAAAATTTCATTTTATTTTTTCTCTCCCACAATAATTCTGATCTCAGCTTTCCATCTGCTCCAATCCCTCCACAATTTCCTTTTCCCTCAAATCCGTTGCTCCTCCATTTCTGTTCAGAAAAGAGCAGGCCTCTAGGGGATTTTATAACAGATAATAATATTATAGTCACATTGAAAGTTATTTAAGATTTAACCAAAATTAGGTGACAGGTTTCAGTAGCTTCATAAAGCAACTTTGACAGCAGAATTGACATTTGTTGTGAGAACCTTAAATGGTAATTTGCCAAACAACAGAGGAGAGTTTAGATTAGAAAAGTGAGCAAGGGAACAATTTTCTGTGCTTTAAATGTCATCTTCAAAGTTACTTTTCCTCATTTGGAGAAATAGTATCATGCAATATGTGGAGGAGTGAACAAAGAACAAGAAGTTTTAGAAGTGAATATAAAATGAATGCTCACATAAAGTCAATAGAATATTTTAAGTTATGTGAATGATGATGCAATATTTCTACCATCTAGGTCTATTCTTCTGATTAAATACATTTTTTATAAGATAAAAATAGAGCTGAAGTGAAAGTATGACAATCTCTTTAGGATAGAAAATAACTTTTTAAAGTTTTTTTTTTNCCTCCTCCCAATTCCCTCCCACTCCCCCACTCCCCCTCCTCCCTCCCCCTCCCTCCTTAAAAGAAGGCAGGGAACCCTGCCCTGTGGGAAGTCCAAGGCCCTCTTCCTTCCATCCAGGACTAGGAAGGTGTGAATCCAAATAGACTAGGGTCCCAAAAAAAGCCAGCACATGCAGTACAAACAAGTCCTAGTGCTATTATCAATGGCTTCTCAGTCCATGCCCCATTGGCAGCCACATTCAGAGAGTCCAGTTCGATCACATGTTTGTTCAGTCCTGGTCCAGCCGGATTTCGTGAGTTCCCATTAGAACAGTACACTGTCTCAGTGAGTGAACCAACCCCTCATAGTCGTGACTTCCTTGCTCATCTTCTCCCTCCTTCTGCTCTTCAACTGGATCTTGGGAGCTCAGTCCCTTGCTCTGATGAGGGTCTCTGTCTCTATCTCCATCCCTTTCTGTACAAAGATTCTATGGTGATATTCAAAATAATCATAAAAATATTTGTTTTCTGTTAAATTATATGTCCCACTATATTTGATCAATATTATTTTTTTTGTTCTTTGAGTCAAGATTTTTTATTAATATTCTTAGTGCACTTAAAGTAAAAAGCTAAAAGACTGCAAATTTACATATGCATTAAAATAGCAGTAACAGTATATAGACAATGGATTTAAGATATTAGCTATAACCAATCAGTTTGTTGTAGAAATTCATTACTGTCCATTAATGACATTACTGTTCTTCAAAATGAGTGAATAAAGTCAAATTTATAATTTTACAAACTCTGCAGAATGAGTTTTGCTTCGTTAGCTTCTTAAATTTGAATAAACCAAACCAATAAATTATTATTTCATATGAGTTGCCCCTCTTTGTAATTAGAGGCCTAATCTCATACATTTTTACTTCTCTTTAGTATGTTTAAGGATAGGGAAAATCATATACTATAAAAATGAAAGTTGTAAAAATCAATTTTATGATTTCTCAGAAGCAGTAGTTAAAATAATGATGTGATAGAACAAGGAGGTGCATAAGACTTTTTTGAAAATTACTTCTCTTGATGTTATATGCATGCTTTTAAGAATAAACTTTAAAAAACCCCAGGAAGAATAGATATAACGGCCTCAGTTCAGTTAGAATTATTTGAAAGATTCTTTAATTGTATAGCATTCTATAGAAGAATAAATATCTCATTATGATATTGCATGAAATTGCCTCTTAATACAATTTTAAGACAATATATTTAAACAACAGGATGATGGGACATAGCAAATATTTTATTATTTATTTATTTTATATTTTTCTCTGATCCCCTCCTTTCCTCTCCCCTCTTCTTCTACCCTCTGCCAATGGTCCCCATGCTCCCAGTTTACTCAGGCGATCTTAAGTTTTTCAACTTCCCAGGTAGATTAGATCCATGTATGTATCTCTTACAGTCCTGGGATTGTGAATTGTTGAGTGGTTTTCTTTGCTTTATGTCTAAAAGCCACGTATGAGTGAGTACATATGATATATGTCTTTCTGGGTCTGTGTTACCTCACTCAATATGATATTTTTTGATCCATCCATTCACCTGCATATCTCAAGATGTCATTATTTTTCTCCTATATAGTACTCTATTGTGCAAATGTACCACATTTTCTTTATCCATTCTTAGGTCAAGGGGCATTTAGATTGTTTTGAGGTTCTAGCAATTACAAACAATGCTGCTATGAGCATAGTTGAGCACATGCCCTTGTGGTATGATTTAGCATCTTTTGGGTATATACCCAAAAGTGTTATTACTGGGTCCTGAGGAAGGTTGTTTCCTAATTTTTGTGGAAATCACCATACTGATATCCAAATGGATTGTACCAGATTGTTCTCCCACCAACAATGCAAGAGTATTTCCTTTACCCAACATCCTCTTCAGAATAAGTTGTCATTATTGTTTTGATCTTTGACATTCTTTTTTTCCAGTATCATTTTTATTATTATAATTAAAAATTTCCACCTCCTACACTCCTCCCATTTTCATCACCCTCAACCTCCCCCCTCCCCTTACCTTTCCAGTCCAAAGAGTAGTCAGGTTTCCCTGCCCTGTGGGAAGTCCAAGGTCCTCCCCCCTCCATCCAGGTCTAGGAAAGTGAGCATCCAAAAACACTAGGCTCCCATACAACCCATAAATGCAGTAGAATCAAAACCAGTTTCATTATCCTTGGCTTCTCAGTGAGCTCTCTTGTGAGCCACATTCACTGAGTCTGGATTGATCACATACTCCATCAGTCCCAGTCCAACTAGACTTGGTGAGCTCCCATTAGATCACAGCCATAGTCTCAGTGGGCGGGCACACCCCTCGTGGTCCTGACTTCGTTGCTCATGATCTCCTTCCTTTTGTCTCTAGCTCCATCCATCACCAGCTGACAGTTCTATAGTGATGTGCAAGATAATCATCAGTGTGGCTATAGGATGAGGCCAGCTGAGGCGCCCTCTCCTCAGCTGCTCAAGGAACAAGCTGGGGACATCTCCTTGAACACCTGGGATCCCTTCTAGAGTCAAGACTCTTGCCAACTCTAAATTGGATCCATTAATAAAGATATCTACTTCCCTGCTCCCATAACCACCCTTCCTCTATCCCAACNNNTGCAAAATTCAAAATGTCATTGTTTTTTACTGCTGAGTAGTACTCTAATGCATAAATATTCTATACTTTCTTTATCCATTCTTCTATTGAGGGGCATCAGGGTTGTTTCCGGGTTCTGACTATTACAATAATGCTGCTATGATCATAGCTGAACAAATGCTTTTGTTGTGTGATAGGGCATCTCTTAGGCATATTCCCAGGAATGGTACTGCTGGATCCTGGGGTAGTTTGATCCCAAATTTCCTGAGAAACCACCACACTGATTTCCAAAGTGGTTGCAAACGTTTGCATTCCCACCAGCAATGGATGAGTGTTTCCCTTACTCCACATCCTCTCCAGCAAAGGCTGTCATTGGTGTTTTTGATTTTAGCCATTCTGACAGGAGTAAGATTTTAAATGGCTCATGAACAGAACATTGTCAGCCTAAGTGACAAATATTTATGTAATATATTATTATTACTTTATATATTATATACATCATTATACATTTTATATAGTTATAATATATTTATACAAATTATTTCTGCAGTGCATATGTACAAGCATGTCTGTAACATTGCATATTTATGTAAGTATGAGATGATATGATTTATTGTGACTTCATCAAACATTTTTCATGTTATTTTTCCTCCCTTTCATCTTCCTTTGTACTTATTCATGTTCCTATTTTTAAATTTATGCAATTGCATTATTTGAAATATATTATTCCCATTTCTAGCTCTCTTCCATAGCAAAGTGCCATTTTATTTTCCTGATTTTATTGTTACTGAAAGTTACAGGTCACACCTAAATATAGGAATCTAGGAATCTTACAGAGAGAGAAAAAACACCCTGCCAGATTATTTAACGGGTTCTGTGAATTTAATTTCTGAATATTAGTCTACAGTAGTAAGATTTTTTTCCAGTTAAGCCAGCTATTTAACCAGACATTTCTTATTCTTTCTTCTTACAACTTATGGCAAGGGCGGCCAATGGCCTGAAATTCATATTCATGTCTTTTCATCAGTGTCGCTTCAAGTACTGTGCTGATGGAAGTGCATTGTTTGGGAGATATTTTATTATAGCCACTCTACCTTCTCTTCATGAGCCTTCCATGCTTACTGTTGAAAATGCAACCCTCAAAGATTTTATTTCTCTTTCCCTTTAGTAAAATACTCTTATCTCAAAATTCCTGACTAGTAGTACTAAACTTTAAAAATATTTTAATTTTTTCTGAGTTTTATTACATCATCTGATAATCATCTGCCTATTCATAGATTTTTTTTAGAAACTTTTAATTGGATTTAGTCTGTCATATACTTCAAAAACATGTCCTCTCAGGCACATGGAATTAGGAACTTTTTAACAATTAAACCAAGTAAAAATTAATGTCATTTCAATGTCCCATCTAAATTTAATTAATTTGAGACATTTCTGGTAAGGTTGCTAGAGTGGTTTTTACTCTCTATTTGAAACTATGAAAAACTTTCTATTGTCACCTAGGGCTTGCTACCTATATCACAAAATTGTGGACAAAGTTTATAAAAATGAGAAAATTATGGTTGGAGATATTCTGCAAATAAATGAAAAAATCCTCTTTGATAACATGGTAAAATTGAAAACTACTATCCAAAAAGCCACAGTGTGTAGTGATGAATTAATTTCATCCTAGGAATTCAGTTCTGGTTTGCTCCTAGCAAATAAATCTATTAGGGAATTACACTGCATTAAAAGATTAAATAGTATCCCCATTTAATCTTTTCATTTGAATCAAAATATACACTCTGAAACGTGCAATGCTGTTTTATCATTAAAGCAATTAATAAAGGAAGACTAGTGGACTCTAGATTGAATAATGGATAACTACTTCAAAACTAGTGTAATTATCATATTAAATGTTGAATAACAGTGTAACATTTCAAAATTCAAGGGCACTAGATGTTAACAACTTTGCTCCATTTTATTTTTTATTGTATAGGAATTCTAGATAATGCAGTTTGAGAGTAAAAGCAAAGAAGACAGAAAGAAAAAATGAAAATGTCATTTTCCAGTGACAATGTAATTATGCTGTAAAAGGACAATTAATTTTTGTCTTAATTAATAAGCAGTTCGTTATTATCATTAAAGTGGGTAGTTTGTACTGATAATTCTCAAATAAGGCTTATCTCCCAGCCTTACAATGTACTTTACTGTTTATCTTCCTTTATTATAGCGAACTACAACAGATAAGTAAATGTTATACTTCATTAATTAAACTCTTAAGTTTATATTACATTTGCATTGACAATTTGAGTAATAAAGTTATGTGACTTTTGGTAAACACATGGAGTCTTCCCTTTTTAATACAAGAATAAGAACACTAGCATACTATTCTAAAATCCCGGGTGTATCACCTATTAATCCTCTTTCCACTACTCATCCACTATCAGATGACAGATCACATTTTTATAATCAATTCTTTTTTTCTATTTATAGAAATTTATATAATAAGAACCAAATAATACATTCTGTGATGAGCTTTTTTAAAACATATAGCATTAATTTGTTTCTTTATGTCTTTGTAATTCATTTTAAATGTTTAATTATATGCAGCTCTTGCATAAATATGACTGCCCTCTATCTTGATCTTTTAAGGCTGTTTTGTTGCCCTTCATAGTTACATTATTATGAATAATACTTATAAGCATTTACATACATGAGCTTATGTGTTGCAATACATTCACAAGTCATTTGTGTAAATAAAAATGACATGAATGGTAGCCTATATACCAAATTATATTACTAAGAGACAGAATCATTTTGTATTCTAACACTAATGAATGACATCTTGCTTCTATTCAGTCCCTAAATTAGTTAGTGTTGTCAGTGTTCAGGATTTTCACTATACAAATATATCACTTAATTATTCTGGTACACATATTTCATTCATTGCTGTTTTCCCTGGCAAAATATTAGGGGAATCTTATGTAAGTGTGATGCTTATTTTTATCTATTATAGACTTGTCTCTTTAACAGCTAAAGAAAATCATGAGAAGCTTGAAAAATATAGTGTCTGAGTTAAAATACATAATTGAATAAACCAAATGAACCACTTTCTCAAAATTATTAATAAATTGTTTTATCCATGAAAATATCAATGGTTCTAAAATGTTAATTATGAAAGAATAGTCTCATTTCATAGAGGGAACAATGACTTCAGCAAATTAGACAGTAAGGCAAAAAGATTCTTTCCACATTATCCATGTCTTAGTTATTTACAGTATAAAATAATTAGAATACAAATGAAAATAAAGGAAATGAAAGGTTCTACCAAAAATGGAAAAGATACTCAGCTAAAATTTATGACTGTGATTCATATCTTTTGCAAACCTTATTGATAAGAGTAACATCTACAAATTTTTGATGGTGAATGATTCAATTAAATATTAAAATGATCGTGGAAAATCACTGAAAATGTACTACAGAAAGCAATCAAAGAAAGGATTTCTAGAGGATGCAGTTTTCTGTAGTCAGATATCTCAGAAAAAGTACAATTGTTGATAACCTAGATAAAAAGATAATTTGGGAATGTGGCAAAGATATGAGTAAATTATGTTCCTTAATATTAAATATGCAATTAATGTTACATATTTCTTTAACATTAAGCCATTGCATTTTGTTTTACAATAAATATAGTGGTAAACTTTGTCAACTGTGAATAAAATTAGTACAATATATTTTATATAAGTTCAAATTCTGTGAAGATACATATTTGTCTGTTTGAATATTTGAGACAATTTCCTGAGATTTACATCTGAATATCCATTTTCCTAAAATACAATAAAAAATTGTATCGTCTGTGAAATTAGAAAATCTGACCTGGTTAAAGGTATATTTTGAACTAGTCATAAAAGGTTGAAAAGACAGCACTGTTACTTTGTTAATTTGAATATATGGAAATTATTATAGGAAGCTTAATTTCTAAACTATTTCTTTAAAGCTTTTAGATCTCACAGAATTGTTTCAGGAGTTATTTATGAATACTAGACATGAAGAATTCTGAGATGACATCTTTCATATAAAAATCTAAATATTAGTAGATTTGCCCCTTAACAAATGATAAAACTTGGTGATTTCAACAATAGGGAATCAATGATCAGTTAGGAAAGGGGTCCAAGGAGATTGCTCCATGCTCTTGAGGATCCATCCATGACTAATATTAGCTGGGGAAGGTAGAAATATTTCCTTTAGCTCTTTACCACTAGTAAGTTGTCCATGCTATTATAAATAACTTACTCTCACAAGGCCATTTAACAATCCTAACGACATGCACAGAGAAAAACACACACACATAAAAATATAAATATATACAAAGACAGACACATAAGCAAAGAGAAAAACTAGTTGTCAAGAGGAAGTCGTCAGCAATACTAACAGAGAGACAAGAATTATCTATGTGGATATGACTGAAAATATACAAATATGAAAATAGCATAATAAACCCCATTGTATAAATTTATTTAAAGTAATAAAAAGTGATATGGCTTCTTTAGTTTTTTAGGATTCAGTTTATTTTTATTGAAAATAAAACTCTTTATATAATATTTTTATTGAAAATTTCCACCTCCTCCTCTCCTCCCATTTTCCTCCCCCCACTCCTCCTCCCCCTCCCTCTCCAGGTCAAAGAGCAGTCAGGGTTCCCTGCCCTGTGGGAAACCCAAGGTCCTCCCCCCTCCATCGAGGTCTAGACTAGGCTCCCACAAAGCCAGTACATGCAGTAGAATCAAAACCCAGTGCCATTGTCCTTGGCTTCTCAGTCAGCCNAATTATTAACTGCAGCCATAAGCAATCAAATCACCCTGGGTTGCATGGGATCCATTCGCATGAAAGAAGAAAGTCGTCGGCACGCTACATACATGGGATCAGAGAAGCATGCCTTAAAGAGAATCACATATACATGATAAACACCTGATGGAATAACATGTTTATGTGCAAATAATTTCATGTTTCTGTAAAATTCCTTCGTACATATGTTTTAACAATCAATTTATAGATTGACAGCTTTAATGAATATCATTATGATTTTCCATTTTAAGACTATTTCTAGAGGGAAAGCATCAAGGCCTTTATAAAATTAGATAGCACATTTATTCTATGAAAAGTCTTTTTATAAATGTGAACTCTACAGTGGAAACTCATTAGTGTAATTATTCAATATAGATAATGTTCAATTTGAAAACATGAGGCCTTTGATCCTTAACTTTTCCAATCACTGTTGTAACTAGCACAGCATTTTAGAGTCTATTAAATCTTTGCTTCTTTGATTCTTTCTTAATTTTACTTTCGATGGTATGTATAATAGAAAATAGAAGAACAAACATTCAGACAGAAATGTTAAAACAATTTTATTGCATTTAATGATGCAAAAGTTTAGTTAGTCAGGCAAGTATAATTTTCATTATATAGAACTAAGTTTCAAATTTGGATTTTTTATAATTATTCTTATAGATCATGTAAGGCCCTTTGAAACCACTAATATTCTTCTAAGTGTTGAAAAAATATATGATTTTGTCATGAGATGCAAAGAAAGATAATATATACACAGTGCAGACTATATGTACTGACTGAGACAATCATGACCTTTTCACATCATAAGAGAGACTTTTAGAGTTATTACTTGGCCTTTAGCTTCCTCCCCCTCTGTAGTTGTGAAGACAGCCTTACCACTAACTTCCCTTCTTTCTTAAATTTTGGAGTATCATTTCAACACATTTATAGGATTTCTTTCAGAAATGTAAATATTTTAAAAGAAATTTCCAGTTATTTTACAATCCTAAAAACCAAGCACATTGATGCAAGCCTGTAATTCAGAATCTTGTGAATGAAGAAGTAGACTCTCAGTATAAATTCTAGACGAGCATGGCATGCCTAAAGCAATAAATTTTCAAAGTTGACAGAAATGATCACAAAACCCTCAGTCCTGCACAAAGAATTTCTGGACACTGGGGAATATTGAGAAAGCAAGAAAATAGTCTTTGCCATGGAGGAGTACACTGACTGGATGGCCAATACAAATGGTCACCAGTGAAATGCACATACAAGCAAGAATATTCATCCCTGGGCTCATTGTTATAAGTTCTATCAGAAAGCAAGCTAAGCAAGTCAGGAGGACAACACAAGTAGGTATCAATTCTCCATGGCCTCTGCATCATTTTCTACCTCCCTTTCCTGCCCTACTTAAGTTCCTTTCATGACTTCATTTGATGATGACCTGTGCTGTGGGAGTCCAAGTTAAATAAACCCTTTACTTTCTAACTTGCATTTCATCATTGTGTTTCATCGAAAGAATAGTAAACCTAATAATGAATATGTGTATATATGCGGTTATGTATATATACATATGTGTGTGTAACAACAATTAATGGAAAAAGAGGCTATGAGTTTCCAAAGAACAAAGAGAATTACAATAAAGGTTTTTAAGAGATAAAGACGAAGGAGAAATGATGTAGTTATATTTTCAAAAATAAAAGAAATAATAAATTGAACAGCAAAGCCATAAAAGGATTGTATTCTATACTGATAAATAATGGATCTGTCTATCATGTGCTATGTATCTATATAAGTAGTCTGATACATTTATAAAGAATGTAATCAAATCTGAGTAATAAATATTTCTGTATCCTCAAAATTTATCACAGGAAGAATCTTTCTGAATGATGAGATATAATATGGCATTACTTTAAAACATACCATACTATGATGTATATTTGCCAAAATCTTGAAAGCATAAACTTAGATATAGGAAACACACATTAAAATTACCATCTAATGAAATGAAAACAGGTTTTTATCATCTGCAAAAAGGGGTTTTACTTATGATAAACTACCTCTATTGTGCTGTACTACATTCTATTTTACTTAGTTCATCCTCAAAATGAGAAACGATGAAAATAGAAATATCAGATGCTTTTTAGTGGAGTCGCATAAGGAGATTGTCTTGCATTTACTAGGAGAGCATAGACATAATCAGGCATTGAAGAAACTGCTGGGAAGTCCTGCATATGAACACATGTGAGAGATACCACAGCTTTGTCTAAGGTCCGTAGTATTTTAACAGGTGCTGATTAATGAACTCTGTTTCTTAATTTTTAACATATATCAAGATTACTAGAAGGAGTGAAATTAACTTCTAAGAGCCATTTATTTTTGAGTAACCAAGTGAGAAATGTTAGCATCTATAAAATAATGACTTGAGAATGTATCAATAATAAAATAGAAATGTGAAAAAAATCAGTATCATGAACCCTACATTAAATTTTACACAAAGTTTAATATCTTTCAAAAAACAGTACAATGAATTAAAATATACCTGTAATATTAAATTGGGAGCATCACTCCAGCCCCTGGACTGGTAGTTGCATTTGTCTGGACTCCAACTCCCAGCCTGCCAAGCACTGACTCCTCCCCAGGGGAGGTTCATGACTCCCACAGGGTATTTATGCGGCTGCTCAGAGACAGAACATGGTTTTGAGATTTGCATGTCCTCTCCCTCTGTCTCCTCCACCTGCCATGCTCCCACCCGAGAGCCTGGCATTCATTAAATATGGTCATTTTTGATTTGATCTAATCTGGTTTGATTGGAGTTCTTTGTGCCAGCTTTGGCTCTGTTAGGAAATATTCCTAACATCATTGGGGTCCCACCAAGATGGGTCTGTTTATTTTCCATTGGCACAGCTTCACCATGCTGGAAAATGCCCATCGCCCC
>LOEQ01003730.1:0-16363 GCA_001685075.1 Bramus lutescens | reverse complement strand
AAGATGGATGCCCCAAAGGTACAGAGGAACTTTGGGTGACTGTCCAGGCAGCGAAATGTCTCTATCATTTCTAGAGTTTGGAAGTTGCTTATTTCTTGTTTACTTAGGTAATATTATATCGTTCTGAAGTCTTTGATGGAGTTGAAGAATGGTTAGTTATAGTTATAATTTTCCTTTGTTATGGTAAAGGATAAAATAGATCTAAATATTGTAATTGTAATTCTTACTTGATAACTGTTTACTATATGACAGACACTAAATATTTTCTGAAACTGATTGTTTTACTTGTCATTGAAAATCATAATTTGTTGGAGGAGGCCACTTGATGATTTCCAGCTGCTCAGCCCCAAAATAATCACACAGAAACTATATTAACTAGATCACTGCTTGGGCCATTAGCTCTAGCTTCTTATTTGATAACTTACAATCATATTTTAACCCATCTTAATTATTTTATATTTTACCATGAGGCGCATGCCCTACTGGCAAGGTTTTTACATGTCTGTCTCCAGTGATGGCTCCATGGCTTCTCTTTGATTCTGCCTTGTTATTCTCAGGAATCAGTATAATTTCCCATCTATCCTTATTCCCTACACAGGCCCAAAACAGTTTCTTTATTGACCAATGGTATTCATAGCATAGAGAGAGGGATCCTACATTACCTCCCCTTTTTGCTTAAATAAAAAGGTTTTAACTTTAACATAGTAAAATTAAGCAATAATTAATAAAGATGTGATATTTATATCTACTCTATCTTTTATCATAACTAAGGAAAACTACAAATTTAACTATAAATTCTTCAACACCATCAAAGACTCCAGAAAGATATAACATTCCCTAAGTTAGCAGGAAATGCATTGTAAGGAACTTCCAAAACTCTAGAATTTACAGAGACATTTTGCTACCTGGACAGTCATCCAAAGTTTTTTTGTATTGTTGGGGCATCCATCTTCAGCCTATAGGCCCCATACTATCTGGCAGACTTACACCAAGCAAAAAATTTGAAAGACAGTTCCACCTGTATTGGCAGTTTGTCAATTACTTTCTTCTGTGTCCTACAGAATGTCTGCAGACTCTTTCATGAGGCAGGAACCCCAAAGGAACATCTATCCTTTAGGCAAGTATAGCAGTCATTTCTCTGTGTGTCCTGCATGTGTAGATTTTACAACATATCATGAAGTAGTCCAGGCAAGAGCAGTTTCTTTCATAAGTGGTCAACAAACTCCATGAGGAGACTTTTGGATACTCATCTTCCTCTTGAAGTAGATTGGTGCTGCTAGAAGCAGATGTGTCTCAATGTCATGAAAAGTCATAACTTCCTAAAATATTTTAAATGCCATATTCTTTAGTCTTTGAAATGTTTGAAGAATGCCTATCCATCTGAAATACATCTCTGTACATTTAGAAAATCTAACTATCATGACTACAGGCTTGACTATTATATATGCTTCTCTATTTACCTATATTTATTAATTATACACTACATTTTTAAATGATGTACACAATCACAATACCTTAATACAATTAGAAATACATATGCACAGTATAACAAAATTGACCTTAAATGTATATCAATAAACCAAGGTCCATACCAATACAAATCTCTATAGCATATCCCTCTTAAATGTAAACAAGCATTTATAAACAATATTTGGGAATATGGGTGTAGCTCTTTTCTAAACTTTTTCCTGTTGTTTATTGGGTGAAGTAATTTTTTGAGGGTGTTCATGACATCCTTTCAGGGGCTCTTGTTCCATCAAACCATATTAGTCTGGAAGCAATCCACAGGTTATCATCTTCTGTGGAAACAAAAGAAGAACCTTTTTTCAAAATCAATATCCTTAGACTCAAATTCTGAAGTCAAGATACCTTTATGTTTGTGTAACTTAGCAGACCATAAAAAGAAATGTCTCTCTGTACTTAGCTCTTTCACGGTCAAAAAATTCAAAGACAGCCCAATAATAAACATAATCCAGACTCCCTGTCTATATTTCATCTTTACATGACTTGTTTTTGCTCTATTACTTTTTAATATTCGTTTTATTATCTTTGCTCCTTTAATCTTTGACTGTCTGTATTCTGTCTCTTTAAGGACTTTGGTTTTTTTTTAATAAACCATTTAGTTTCTTTTATAACTCTCTATACTCTTTTCTTCTCTCTCCAAAGCCTACATACATTTATCGACACTGTGACACATTTAGCGGTCTTTCCCATCCGAAATTGCCTTTATTGCATATCCGTAATTATTTTTTGATCATAAGCACTTCTTAAAATGCTAAGCCCTTCTTATGAACTTAAGCTGTGCCATTGTTAGGGGAAATATGGCACTGCCTGCTTGCCTAGCTCAGCCCAGCATGGTGGAGTTATTTACTGCCTCTGAGAACCATGCACAGTGCCCCATCTCTATGCACACAGCTGGTCCATGTTACCACCAAGAAAGTCATAGCACGTTGCTCACAAGCCCTATTCTAATACTTGGTATCCTGAAAGAGGGAGAGGTCATGCTGACAGCATGGCCCAGAAAGCTGGCATTTCAAAATGACATGCTACCATTGAATCAGGAAAACCTCTCTTCAAGGAGATGTGGCCCACCAACAGCAAAAAAGAAGAAGCTGTGTTAAACTTCTATTTTTGTGCCTAGAATTCCTTTTCAAACCCTTTCAGGTGTAAAGTGGATTTTAGTCAAGCAGGTAAGTGCCAATTTGTTCAAGGAGGTGCTTGTTGGTTCTGCTTAGCACTGAAAAATTCACACAGAAACATTATTAATTAAATCACTGCTTGGACCATTAGATCTAGCTTCTTATTTGCTAACTTATACCTTAATTTAATCCATCTCCATTATATTATATTTTACCACGAGGCTTGTGGCCTACTGTCAAGGTTTCAGCATGGCGGAAGCTCCATGGCTTCTCTCCAACTCTGCCTCCTTACTCCCAGCATTCAGTTTAGTTTTCCCTGCCTAGCTCCATTTCCTGCACAGGAGAAAACAGTTTCTTTATTAACCAATGCACAGAATACAGAGGGGATACCCACATCAATAATTATCCTCTGTCAATACAAATTTAAACTCTCTGTTTCTCTCCTAACTTTCAATGAATTTTGTCTTTTACCTAAAAGGTGAATCTTATGTAACTTTTTGTCTTTATTTTCACAGAACCACTTCATTTTGCATGCTAGCATCATTTCAAAATTCATTATTTAAATTTGTTCTTATTTTTTCCAAAATTATAATAATCTGAAATATAATAAATATAATTCTTTTGTACTCATTATCATGCATTGAATGTCTCTGCTCCACTAAAATGAAGTTGTTATGAAACTGGGTAAATTTATCTGTATTATTTGCTAATGTGCTCATAGTGAATGCTCACAAACTCTATTATTACAGGTTCTAACTAATTTCATCATATGTAACATAGAGGCCTTATAACCTGGTCATCTACTCTGGGGAGCATTAAATCATATCTTGTTTCTTAGATCATATGGGCATAGAGTATTAGAAAAGAAATCAAAGAAAATAGAATTGAATAAATGCTTTTGTAAAAAGAACCAAGCCGCAAAATTAAACTGACCAGAATTGTTTATCATGGGTGTGAAATTGTGACTTAAAATCAATACTGGAGTCAAAGAAAGAAATGAGAGCAGGATAAAACGGTATTTTGCATCTAAAGACATGGTTCAGTTCTATTCAGTGGAGCTGAAATCAGTATTTTTAGATTATTTAAGTTGCAACCAAGTGTAAAGAAACATAATTAAACTTCAACTGAAACAAAACCCTTTACTTATTAAATACAATGGGTGACAACTCCTTACTGCTCAGAACAAGCTCCTTAACCTTCCCTTTGGAGAAAACTTGCCACCACAAAGACAGTAAGCAGTATAATTAGCATAAGACCAAGTCTTTCATATCAGTTATTGAATATACACTTCAGAGCAGGCATTACTATCAATGCAAAAGATTCTAGGAAGCTGTGGGCATATTGTATGACTTTCATAAAATTCACACAATTTGGATAGATTGAAACTAACTCAAAAAGTGATTCATTTTATTTTTGATCAGCAAGCACTCACTTTTTGTAAGATCTAAATCTTTCTCCCACCTATATTATTATGTTTTAATTTCTCATTCTTGGAAAGAAAAATATAGGCTGACTCTCCCACTGTTCTATTCCTTTACTCTGTCATGTGATTTCCTTTTCATAGGTTCTCAACCTTCCTGTTACTGTGACCCTTTAACACAGCTCTTCACATTGGGATGACTTCACCCATAAAATTATCTTCATTGCAACTTTTATAGCTGTAATGTTGGTATCTTTATTGATCATAATGCACAATCTGAGTTTTCTGATGATCTTAAGTAAACCGTGTAATATAGTCAAACTGGCATCAATGTGTGTCAATATATATTGCTCTTAAAATTTAAAAGTTTTATAAAATAGAAATTGTATCAATCCCTGCCTTCCATGTCTTCCCTGCACACTTTGTTGCTCCCACCTCTAATAGTAACAATAACACCCCAACTCTCAAACTGGTGGATTTTTAAAAATCAGTATTGCTATAAACACACAAACATACATATAATTACTGGATATGTTTGGTGCTTGTGTGTTGTGTGTTTATGATTTCATACAGTTATGATTTCATTTTAATCAATTAGGGCCTCATTTGGGGAAAAGACTAATTTTTCCTCTTTAGTTATTTGTCTAAGTGTTGAACCTCATGAGATTTTCCTCTGAAGTTAGAGTATCGTTTTATGGATCATTGCTCAAGTTTTGTTTAGGAAGCTATATTATTGATATATCATGTGTCTTGCTTACCTGTCAGTTCTAGGAGATCTAGTATTACTGTGAATTCCTGATCCTTGGCTCTTATAGTCTTTTGATATACTTTCGCATAATGGTCCCTGAGTCTTAGGTACAAGAGTTACATTGTAGATATATCCACTGGTGCTGGGCACCTCATGGTCATTTGATCTCTGTATTATGACTAATTGTGGTGTTCTGTAATAATCTTCATTTTCTGCAAAGGAAAAAAAAGCTTATTTATGGATTAGCAAAAGCTACACTTATCTGTTGGTGTAAGAATGCATTTTATAATGTAGTTAGGAATTATGCTGATTTAATGAAACGACAGTACTAGGGTACTGTCTGCTCTAAGGTACATAAGTTTACAAGCCTAGATAGTTGGGGCTATTTACATTATCAGTAATGACTTTCTTTGTGTTGAGTGAGCAATAACTTCAGTTACACTACTGTTGGATATCACTAAGATGAGAGCTACTAATGCACCTTGAGAGATTTTTGTCATGCTGGTCACTGTTGTGGATCATGGGCATCAAAGTCATGTAGCACTATTGACAGTTCTCCTCTTGGTAGGTATCATAGTAGCTTCTATTACAATGTATATTAAATGGTGAGAAAACTTTCAATTACAATTCAGCAGGAAACTTATAAGGCTTGGGCCCAAATTGCCTTCAAAATAGAAACTTCTTTTCAACTTCTGAGAGATTTCAAAGGACAAGAACAAAAGCCTATGACATTTTAGGAGGTACAAGTGTAAGCTAATGATGAACAAGACACTTGCCAAGGCAAACAAAGTTTAATTTAGTAAGATCAATATTCAAATCTCTAAATTGAGACTTACTTTAACATGTTGGAACATGAAATACAAGTAGCTTTCATATAACTCAAAGAACACAATGGTGAGATAGTTCACATCACACCCTTAGTAGATTAATCCTAAAGAGAAGTAATGAATGTAAGGTTGAGTAGAAAAGACCTACAAGCCTTTACATAATACTGGTGGGTTATCATTTGAGTTGCCTTGTCAGGGAACCAAAATAATACTTGAGTACATTCTGATTCTGTTCTGGAAGTTGATTTGCATTTATTTCCTTTGAATTTGCATTTGATATCTTTTATTTTCCTCTAAACTTCTTAAGAACTCACATTCAAGGCCTGGGAAATTGTTGTGGAATTTCCAAACCTGATTTAGATTGAATTGTCAAATTCTTGATTTTATTTTAGTAATTAAAGAAGACACAGCATATGTATTAAGCTTTAGGAACTGTGCTTCATTAGTATTTCCTGAAAACCATTGTGAACTTTGTTACCTACTGATTATAATGCCAGGTATACAACAGAATCCACGCTCTTAACTGCTTTCATGCTATGCTTTCCTCACTGAACTTATTTTGTGCTATTTTGAGACCAGCTTTGTGTGTTGTAATCTAAAGCTTCCTAGGAGATCTACTGAGAGGGCTGAGAGTGTTTAGGAGGCACTGGCTCAATACTTTAAAGGTCTTGACAGAGCTTCACAATTCTGTGTTTTTATGACCCACACTCTGAGGTTATATATCATTAGGTAGTAATATACTGGCTTAAGGTAAAACATAGTGTTATTTTCTAACCAAGCAAACCCAGACTTATTTTAAAAAATATTTGTTTTCTTTTTCTTTTAGCATCTTGTGGCATTCAATTAAAAGAATTTAACTAATACTTTCAATGGTTAGACAGAACAGCTATTTTCCCAAACTCATAACATGTTTTATTTTGTATTTTGGCTTAGAGAAAACCAAATATATATTAAGCATTCATGTATACATAGTCTATGTTGTTAGTTTACCTTGAATACAACTGAAATTATATCATGCAAATCTCTGCTAGCAAATGTATAATAATAATTATTGTTGTTGTTTTTGTGGTTGCTCTTATTACTATTACTATTGTATAATATTATTATAGCCAGGATTCCTGTATTATATTATTATTGTGAGTATTGAAATATATTGTACAATTTTAACTACAAACTTCTATAAAGATAAATATTTATTACTCCTCAATTGAGCAGAATAGAAATATTTCCTCTACTTGCCATCCAGGTCCTATTATAGGTTGGCTTACTCATCTCATCCTGGGAGCCAGTTTAGCATGAAACTGGGTGACAGGTACATTTTACCTCTGCCTCCCATACTACTGTTACATGGCAATACATTGTCTCCCAGAGACATAGGTTTTAAGGTAGAAGTAAATCCTCTATTTAGGAACTTGGCTTTTATATTGTCGGAACAAGCCAAATGCCTGAATTTGGATTATTCAGATTTAAAACATAGAAAAGAAACTACTGCTCTCAAGTTAAACAGGTACATGTCCAAGGACATGGTTAAAGATAAAATATAATGAGAATCTAATTCAGATAAATTTCACATTTTCCCAATAAAAAGCTGGGATATCTCAAAATCTTTATGGATTATCTACAAATGTAATGCTTTAGATGATCACTGTAATTCTGAATTTACAATTTGGGTCCATACAGTTTTTTAAAATTATACATGAAGATCTAGGCATACAACATTTCTTTACTGTTTAACACTTATATTTTCAAAATTGTTCAACTGTGTATGTGAGAAGGTAATGAACACTTTGGTAAATACCCACACATAACAAGCTTCATATTATATGAGAAAACCCTATGGGTAAAGTATAGGGAGAAAGGACCAGATATAATGAAACAGAGTTTCTTGTGATTATAATTATATAAGGACATCAATGGTCAAGTAGTAAGTGCAAACTGAGTTGGCATTTGCATTACATTAAGAAGAGTATATCATTATAAGTGAAGAGGCCCTTAAACTAATCAGCAAGTAATTTATGTTGCCTAGATACCTATCATTTTATGCAAATTTTTCATTATTATCAAAATTATGTAATAAACACTTCAAAAGAAATTCCATGCATAGAGAAATGTAGGTTTACCATATTTCTCAGAGTGAATTAACTGAGCAATGTCATAGTGATAATAAAAAAATCTGTAAGATTCCTAATTTGTTGAAAGTTGCATAGTGATCAAGAATTTGTAAAAAGCAAATATGAACCACTTTCAGTGTCAGATTCCTAAAGCATGAATTCTCAGGGGATCAGAACTGTTTGTGAAAGAAGCATGAAAGCATCTGTAGGTAGAATGAAAGTTAAACTGAAAAGGGGATTTTAGCTGCATTTAATTCATGTAGTAGAGAAACACTTCTTCAACTAGCTCTATTCATGGCTACTCTCATGTGACATTTTAAAATATTGATTAGCTATTTGTTGTTCACACACACACACACACTCTCTCTCTCTCTCTCTCTCTCTCTCTCTCTCAATCTTTTCTGTCTACATTTCCCTCCTCTCTTTCTTCTCCCCCTTAATTACTATCAATTCCCTATTTTCTCTGTAATACCTTCCCAACTGTGCCTAGGGATTTGGAAGATGCAGTAATATCTCTCTTCCTCATTTTTACGAAGTTAATCACCATCCTCATCTCAAGCACATGAGTATTCAAAATGATTTTCTATCTGTCTGTACTCCATTGATCCTCTACTTATTATGCTTATCATTTTAATTTTTTATTGAGCTATACATTTTTCTCTACTCCCTTTCCTTTCTCTCCTCTCCTCTCCTACCCTCTCCCAAGATCCCCATGCTCCCAAATTACACAGGAGATCTTGTCTTTTTCTACTTCCCATGTAGTTTAGATACATGTAAGTCTCTCTTAGGGTCCTCATTGTTGTCTAGGTTCTCTGACGTTGTGAGTTGTAGGCTGTTTTTTTCTTTGCTTTATGTCTTAAAGTCACTTATGAATGAGTACGTATAATATTTGTCTTTCTGTGTCTGTGTTACCTCACTAAATATAATGTTTTTTAGATCTTTCCATTTTCCTGCAAATTTTAAGACATAGTTATCTTTTTCTGCTGTGTAGTACTATATTGTGTAAATGTACCATATTTTCCTCATCCATTCTTCAGTCAAGGGGCATTTAGGTTGTTTCCAGGATCTGGCTATGACAACCAATGCTGCTATGAACACAGCTGAGAACATGTCTTTGTGGTAGGTAGGATTGAGCATCTTTTGGGTATATACCCAAAAGTTGTATTGCTGGGTCTTGAGAAAGGTTGTTTCCTATTCTGAGAAATCAGCATAGTAAAATCCAAAGCAGCTGTACCAGCTTGCACTCCCACCAGCAATGGAGGAGTGTTCCCTTTCCACCATATCCTCCCCAGTATAAGTTGTCATCAGTGTTTTTGATCTTGGCTATTCTTACAGGCGTAAGATGGAATCTCAGAGTTGTTTCTATTTGCATTTCTCTCATGGCTAAAGATGTTGAGAATTTCCTTGAGTGTCTTTCACCCATTTTAGAGACCTCTGTAAAGAATTCTCTGTTTAGGTCAGTCCTCTGGCAAATGTATGACAAGTACTATAAATCTTTGAATAAAGAAATTGAAGAAAACACCAGAAAAATGGAAAGATCTCCCATGCTCTTGGGTAGGTAGAATTAACATAGTAATAACGGCAATCTTATCAAAAGCATTCTTCAGAATCTATGCAATGCCCCTCAAAATTCTAGCAAAATTCTTCACAGAACTTGAAAGAATAGTACTCAACTTCATATAGAAAAGCAAAAAAACCCAGGATAACCAAAACAATCCTGTACATAAAGGAACTTCTGGAGGCATCACAATCCCTGACTTCAAATTCTACTACAGAACTACAGTTCTGAAAACAGCCTGATATTGGCATAAAAACAGACAGGAGGAACATTGGAACCAAATTGAAGACTCAGCTATTAATCCACACACACCTACGAACAACTAATTTTTGTCAAAGAAGCAAATGGTATAAAATGGAAAAAAGCATGTTCACCAAATATTACTGGAATGACTGGATATCATCAACATGTGGAAGAAGGAAAATAGATCCAGATCTATCACCATGTACAAAACTCAAGTCCAAATGGATCAAAGACCTCAACATAAAGTCAACCACACTGAATCTCATAGAAGAGAAAGTGGGAAGTTCACGTAAATGCATTGGCACAGGATACTACTTTCTAAGTATAACCCCAGTAGCACAGACACTGAGAAAAACAATTAATAAATGATATCTCATGAACTTAAAAGCTTCTGTAAAGCAAAGGACACAGTCAAAAAGACAGAACGTCAGCTTACAGAATGGGAAAAGATCTTATCATTCTGAAATGCATTATAATAACATACTCAAGTATTAGATGTAATCTATTAAAAGTATAGTATTGTATTAATACTAAGTTAAATAAATCAAATAATATAGCATACGCAAAACGTTGCATCTTACAAATTGAACTCATTGAAGACAGGCTATATGGTTAAATCTATGTATCTCTTAATGACCAAAGCGTAGTTTATGCTTAGAGTTTAGAAAACTGACTGAGATAATAGTTCTATGAGTATTGAAGAATTGTCTCTATTTGCTGTGTTTATATCTTATATTTCACACTATCATAGGGGTGGTGAAAATTTGATGAGAATAGGCAGCAAAATTGAATATTGTTATACTTTACAGAATGAAAGACATGAGCCAATTATTCTTATAGCTGTCTTATTTGAATTATTTTTATGTGATTATGTTTATGTATATGTGTGTAATATATTCATATGTTTGTATGTATACAGACCCTTTAACATATGTTTTCAACTCTTAAATGTCTTTGACTCACTTTTAAATTTTTCTGTGGGTAGAAACTTTGTTATTTTCAGTGTACCTTGTGAATTCAATATTAATATGTCACATGAAAATGCAAGTATTATAAATACCAATTCTATAAACAATTAAATATCAATTCTGAAGCAAATAAAGAAATTTATTAACTACTTCCTAAACTAAAACATCCTATAAGAGACCTTTTCCCTATAGCATCTACTAATGTTTTTATATTAACAATATTATTTAATTAATATAATAAATTGATCAAAGTTTAAATATTATAATTTAAGTGGAAGATACAGCATGATTCTATTTCCAACATTCTAGCCTCACTTTCTATCATAAACTAGAGTGTCATTTGATTACCCTTCCAAATTGTCTTAACATGTGAACTATTTGAATTACACAAACTACGTTGATATGAATTATATTCAATTTTGTCAGTGCTGCCTATTGACCTCAAGGGATGCTTTATGGGTCAACTAAATGAATTTTTTTAAAAAAAAATCAATTTCAAGAGGATATGTATCTTGTATTTTAAGATACTGTCTGCATTTTGTGATTTGAGCTATCAGAGATTTACTAAAGAATCACAGAATTATGTTCATCAGTGTCAGTATTGTTTTTATTCTGCAGAACAGAAAAAGCATTAAGCAGTAATTTTTCAATGTATTCATAGTCTTTCTATTGTTTCTAGGACACATTCCAGATACAGAATTCCTGCACAATGTAGGCAAGTTTTATCCACAAAAAGGAAATATTTTAAGAAGATAACAAAGTGAAGCATCTTGAAAGTGATATTTATTTCCAGTCGCACATATTCTGGTACATTTGCTATCTTGAATTGTAAGACATGTATTTGTTTGTTTTGCTTTTTTTTATCTAGTTAAATCTTACTCATACAGAATATTCTAGCTTATTTTTCTTTACTACTTCGTAGATATATTTGATTTCATAAACACACATCTGAAAACCAGGAACAGGTAAGAATACTGGAGTAGAGCTGAGCAGAAGTTCCAGAGAAAACAGAAAAGGGATCACAGCCATATTAATGATTATGCTATTTTCATTTTTATTGATATTTTGATTAACATACAGTATCTATGCTTATTTTTGAAGTATAGCAATGTAATTCAATGCAATATACAATGCTCAAATCTTCCTTCTTCACAATTAGTATCAATTGCTTTCCTTTATAAAAAAATTAATGAGGATATATAGTTTTCAAAGTTCTATAATAGGACATATGTTTAATCATATTCAACATAAACTATAGAATTTGTCCTTTAATGTTTTAAGTTTTGCTTCCATAATTTTTTTTATAATTTTTGAAAGTCTGTTACTGAGCAAAGTTGAATTCACTATCCAAAGAAACTTGGTATAATCTCCTTTTATCCCAAATTCTTTGTGTATTTCTTATTCACGATTACTTATTAAAATGCTAAATAAGATCAGCTTTATCATCTTAATAGGAAAGTGGTATAATTAATCACAAACAGTAGGCAATCCATAAATCATTTATGGTTGATTTTGGAATTATTATGCAAATCACATTCTACAGCTAAATTATCATCTAAATACAATTTGCATAGGGTGATATTTAAATTAGTTGCACTCTCCAGCCATTCACAAATTAAGGTGGGATGAATCAGCACAAATACACTCTTGCTGAGACAAATCTGTCTTGGAAAACAAAAATTAACTGTGAAATTGCAGAACAATAGATAATTCAGGAACATTGGCTCAGAGAAAATTCCCTTATCAATTACTATATAAGAAACAAAGTTTAAACAGAAGTTTATTATGCTTCATTATTTCTGGGAGACCACCATCTCATTCTATCCTACAGGCCTGTCTACTTCAATATGTCTAGAAATGTGTCATAACTGTATGTTATAATCAGAATTCAGGAAGATGGAATAAGAGCCAAGCATTAAGTTCTGCATCCATAGAAAATAAAAGAAACAGAAAATTGCAAGAAAAAATTAAGGCACCATTTTTTAATTCAATTTAATATTTGTCTTTTTTTCTATACTCTGGTAAATTTTCAAATTTAAACATTGGAATTATTCCTTAAAGGCTGAGACTGTTCATGTTCAACTTTTCCTAAACTGTAACTTCTCAATGTTATCTTCGTTACCTTAAACTGTAAAACAAATTATTAAAATATAAAGAAGAAAATAAAGCAAAGAGAAGCAAATTTTGACTTTGTGTTTCCTCTGCTATGACTTTTGCCCCATCATTTTTCATCCTGTTCAAATACTTTTCCTGAATTGCTTTGTTTGCAATGTAAATCTTATTTCTCCCACACTCACTTCCAAAATTTTGAGGGAAAGATTTATGATTTATTCACCCCATCACAGTCGTCAAGGACAAAGTAATTACAATTGAACATATAATTGGCAAATGTTTATTACTGAATGGATACTCCCTTGCCAAATAAACGACATTTATTACCTATAAAAGAAGTTTTAAAATTACTTAATACTTGAAACAATTATCTGCAAAAGAAATTAGGGATGAGCACTGAATATCTGAACAATTTTCAATATGCAGTTTGGCCAAAAGAAGAAAGCTTAAACAGTGAATGATGACTATAGTGTGTGGAATCTAACAATGTTCAGTTAGTGGAAGTAGAGAATGTATTAGTAACCTATTATAAGTGAAGGGTAGAGGAGGAATAGGAAAAGAAAATGAATAATAGGGCTGGCGAAAAGATTTAAATGGATAGGATCAATTTTTAAAGTTCTGTGACACAAAATACTTTATATAGCATTGCACATTTTGAAATTGCTTAAATACCTGATTTTAAGTATTCTTATCACAAAGAGATGACATGGTGTGTTCACTGCGTGGTTAACTTTAATCTTCCATAGTGCTTGTAACTGCAATGCGAAGGTGTGTGTCATAAGTATATGCAATTAACGGTAAATTAAAAAGCAGAAAATTGACTCCTTTAGATAAAAATCTAGGTTTACTAATCTTACTACATGTGCATGCTAATGTAATATTTTAAATCATAACAAAAAAAACCACAGTATTTTCCACTTTATTGTGGCTTTTGTTTCTTCCATTTCTTTTATGCTGACCTGAAAATCTACTCATATGGGCTGACATTTTTCCAATTAAGGAATACCAACAGATAAATAAAAAGGTATTTAAGAACCATCAAATTATAGGAATTATGGATGATTTCATCATATGAACTACATTAGCAAATATTCATGTCTTCTTGATAAACTCTGATTAGATTAGTGATAGCATTAGTACTAAAGAACCTTGTACATTAAGACCTACGAGGTCTTAAAATTGTGAAATAATAATTTTCAAGTTCCTTTCTAGGAAACAAGCATGCCACAACAAGCTGTGAGACAAGAAATTATATTTTCTTTATTTCAAATAAATTTGAAACTGTCATGATGAAATCATTTGTTTTATAATAGGCTTTGATCTCAGTAACTTTGTTACTAACTTCAAATTGACGTCCTTGAGGAAAACCCATGTAGGTTTTTAGATTCATTTATACTGAACCTGCATCTATTTATATAAATTTTCCCTTAATTTTAAAATGCTGAATGTTCCTCAAAATTTTGCACAAGTAATCCTAACTTTAATATCTGTGGAGAATTTAATTTCTTTAATCTATCTAGCAGTCACTGTCTATTAATTCTATACATTTACTGCCTGTGCCACCACCACCGAGTTCCTCCCCTTATTTAACTTTTAAATTTTTAAGTATTTTATTCTATTATAAATTATGTAAATGAAAAACTCAAAGATATTCTTACATAATAACACTAAAGGCAGTATGTGTTGGTTTTATTAAAACACTTGCTAGAATAAAATGGGGTGGTAATAACATAAAAATTAATAATAGGAAAATTGAAACTTCAGTTATATGTTTCTGAGACCCAAATACTTTATTTTCATATATTTAATTTCATGCATTTTTAAAGATAAAGGAATAAAATAATAACATAAGCATAAGGAATTTTATTTAATTTGGGGGGCACATGATGGAAGGAGAAAACAGACTCCCAGGAGTTGTCTCCTGCCCTCCTTCCTCAGCTGCTGGGCATATGTGCGTGGGCACAGAAACACAAATAGTCCGATGGAATATTTTTTATTTTTCAGAAACATATTCTGTTTTAATTTTATTTCATTAATTGAGCATTTGCATTATGTCACATTTAGCGTATATTCATACTTAATTATCTGTTTCTAAGCCCTTAAAATTATTTCTCTTAATTAAAAATGCTACTGAACATTCTTTAATGAACATTATCTAAAAAATTCACAGAATTTATGTAAAAATATATTTTTGTCTCTTACCTCAAAAATGTTACTATAGTAATTCTGCCTTCAGCTTTTAGTAGTTTAACTGTTTTATTCTTATCTCTGTGATGTTTTTTCAAAGATTATGTATTATCCTGTCCTAATGAATTTCTGGTATTGTTTACAGTACCCTTAAACTATTTTGTATTAAATGAAATCGTTAACAATAGTATATATGTCAGCTACATAATGCTTTCTATTACTTTCTTGGGATCATCTGCCCTAATAATTAGAGTTTGTAGAACGTTTTCCCATAGTCGCATCCTATTCTATCTTTGATTTAAACAAAACTTCCAATTTATTTATAGAATATTAATGGAAGAATTTCTGCAAATACAATTAAATCTAAGTATTGCAACATTTGTATTACATATTGCTTAACAATTTTACTATTCAAAATTTTGATTGTAAAATGAGGCATTTAATGTTTTTTGTTAAATATTTGTGTTTGTGTTTTTTGCATTATTGATTTGTTTTCATCATGCTACAGGTTCTAGGGGGAAAAGTTATCTTTGTTTCATTTTCCCTGGTTATTAACTCATGTTTAATTTCTCTTATTCTTGGTTTTCTGTGAGACTCGTTTTTATAATTGAATGACTATTAAATTTAAAAAATAATATAGTACATCTTTTATTTTATTTTGTGAAAGTATTGGATTATTTGCTTCCTTTTTTAATGTTCTTTAACCTTTTGTGACATAGTTGAGGCAGGTTCATTAGGTACATATTCCTTCATTCCTCATTGAGTTTATTTTCCTGAAAGGTACTGTAACGCAGTTGTGTTTAGTTTCAGTGCCCGTAGCTGATATGTTCTAAGGTTTGGTGACTGTTAAATTTTTGTCAGTCTTCTTTTGTATTCTATGAATCTTCTTGGGATACTGTTGCTTATGTTGGTTATTAAGGTAGGCTCCCAGGAAGGGCGAAAGAAGAGCGAGTTTCAGGGCTATCACACAGGTGTACCTTCGCGTTAGTTCCACTTCTCTTGCCAAGTTAAAAAAAATAAAAAAATAAAAAATAAAAACTAGGAATGGACTAAAGCAAATTCCCCCGTCAACACAAGCAAAAAATTTAACTGAGTGATCAAAAATGTCAATCTTTGTTTTCTCTGTCAAGCAACATTTCCACACTGGGTAGAAGAATATGCTAACAAGAAGGCTTGGCAATCATTAAGGCATGGGTGATTTGAAACTGGAATTGGAAATGATTATAAATAGCAATCCTTCATTCAGGTGGTAGGAACACAGGCATTTACATCTCTATTCAATTCCCTCACAAGAGCGTTGGCATGGACCCTGGAGTGATACATTGTAATTTGAGCATTGCTTATTTCCAATTCAGTTTTATTTTGTTTCTTCATTTTGTTTTAGTTTATATTTTGTCTGTCTAATTTTACTTTTGGAAAGAAAGGTTCCCTGCTTGAGCTAATAACTGAAATTTTATGCAGAAATTGGCATTCTTTGTTTCAATAGCAGGTACTTCTATACATATACATGTGTACATGTCTATACATACATACACAGACCATATATATAT
>LOEQ01003729.1:200028-210206 GCA_001685075.1 Bramus lutescens | reverse complement strand
GCTTCCCTATGATGGAACAGAACAGCTTCCCTATGATGGAAGAGAACAGGCCCCCTATGATGGGACAGAACAGCTTCCCTAGGATGTAACTGAACAGGCCACATATGATGGAACAGAACAGCCCCCCCAAGATGGGACAGAAGAGCATCCCTATGATGGAACAGAACAGCTACCCTATGATAAAACAGAACAGCTACCCTATGATGAAACAGAATAGCCACCGCATGATGGGACAGAACAATCTCGCCTATTATGGGGAAAGAAAAGCTTCCCTATGATGGAACAGAACAGCTTCCCTATGATGGGACAGAACAGCTCCCCTCTGATAGAACAGAACAGCCCCCCTATGATGAGGACAGAAGTGCTTCCCTATGATAGAACAGAACAGCTACCATATGATGGGACAAAACAACATGGGGACAGAACATCCCCCCTATAATTGGACAGAAAAGCCCCCGTATGATTGGACAGAACAGCCTCCCCTAGAATGGGGACAGAACAGCTTCCCTATGATGGAAAAGAACAGCCCCATTATGATGAGGACAGAACAGCATCCCTATGATGGAAGAGAACAGCTTCCCTATAATAGAAGAAAAGAGCTACCTTATGATGGAACAGAACAGCCACACTATGATGGGACAGAACAGCCTCCCCTACGATAGGGACAGAACAGAAACCCTATGATGGGACAGAACAGCCTCCCCTACGATGGGGACAGAACAGCTTACCTATGATGGGACAGAACAGTTTCGCTATGTTTGAACAGATGAGCTACCCTATGATGTAACAGAACAGTCCCCACCAATGACGGGACAAAACAGCCTCCCCTATAATGGGGAAAGAACAGCTTCCCTATGATGGAACAGAACAGCTTTGCTATGATGGGACAGAACAGCTTCCCTATGATGGCACAGAACAGCTTACCTATGATGGAACAGAATAGGCCACCTATGATGTGGAAAGAATAGCTTCCCTATGATGGAACAGATCAGCTTCCCTATGATGGAAGAGAACAGGCCCCCTATGATGGGACAGAACAGCTTCCCTATGATAGAACAGATCAGCTTCCCTATGATGGAAGAGAACAGGCCCCCTATGATGGGACAGGACAGCTTCCCTATGATGGGGACAGAAGAGCTTCCCTATAATGGGACAGAACAGCTTCCCTATGATGGAACAGAACAGCCTCCCTGTGATGGAAGAGAACAGGCCCCCTATGATGAGACAGAACAGCTTCCCTAGGATGTAACTGAACAAGCCACATATGATGGAACAGAACAGCCCCCCCAAGATGGGACAGAACATCATCTCCCAGGATGAGGACAGAAGAGCATCCCTATGATGGAACAGAACAGCTACACTATGATGTGACAGAACAGCCCCCCATGATGGGAAAGAACAGCCTCCCTTATCATGGGGACAGAACAGTTTCCCTTTGATGGAACATAGCAGCCCCCCTCTTTGATGGGATAGAAGAGCCCCTATGATGGGACAGAAAACCTTTGCTATGATGGGCACCGAACTGCACTCTTATGATGGGCCAGAACAGCTTCCCTATGTTGGAAGAGAACAGCTTCCCTATGATGGGGACAGAACAGCTTCCCTATGATTGAACAGAATAGGCCACCTATGATGTGGAAATAATTGCTTCCCTATGATGGGACATAACAGCCTCCACTATGATGGGGACAGAACAGCTACCCTATGTTGGGACAGAACAGATACGTTGTAATTTGGACAGAACAGCTTCCATAAGATGGGGACAGAACAGCTTCCATATGATGGGACTGAACAGCTTCTCTCTGATGGAACAGAACAGCCACCCTATGATGGAACAGAACAGCTTCCCTATGATGGAACAGAACAGCCACTCTATAATTGGAAAGAACAGCTTCACTATGATGGGGACAGAACAGCTTCTCTGTGATGGAACAGAACAGCTTCCCTATGATGGAAGAGAACAGCCCCCCTATGATGACTACAGAATAGATTCCCTATGATGGGGACAGAACAATTTCCCTATGATGGAACAGAACAGCCACCCTATGATGGGATAGAACAGCTTCCCTATGATGGAACAGAACAGCCCCCCTATGATGACTACAGAATAGATTCCCTATGATGGGGACAGAACAATTTCCCTATGATGGAACAGAACAGCCCCCCTATGATGGGATAGAACAGCTTCCCTATGATGGAACAGAACAGCACCCCTATGATGGGACAGAACAGACTCCACTATGACAGGGACAGAAAAGCTTCTATATGAAAGGATAGAACAGCTTCCTTATGATGGAACAGAACAGCCCCCCTATGATGAGGACAGAAGAGCTTCCCTATAATGGAACAGAACAGCTTTCCTATGATAGAACAGAACAGCCACCGCATGATGGGACAGAACAATTTCTCCTATTATGGGGAAAGAAAAGCTTCCCTATGATGGTACAGAACAGGTTCCCTATGATGGAACAGAACAGTCCGCCTATGATGAGGACAGAACAGCTTCCCTATGATGGAACAGAACAGCCCCCCTATATTGGGAACAGAACAGCTTCCCTATGATGGAACAGAAGAGCTTCCCTATGATAGAACAGAACAACTAACTTATGATGGAACAGAACAGCAACACTATGATGGGACAGAATAGCCTCACCTATGATGGGGACAGAAGAGCTTCTCCATTATGGGAGAGAACAGGCTTCACTATGATGGAACAGAACAGCTACTATATGATGTAACAGAACAGCCCCCCAATGATGGGACAGAACAGCCTCCCCCATAATTTGGACAGAACAGCTTCCCTATGTTGGAACAGAACAGCTTCCCTGTGATGGGACAGAACAGCTTCCCTATGATGGCACAAAACAGCTTCTCTATGACAGAAGAGAACAGGCCCCCTATGATGGGACAGAACAGCTTCCCTAGCATGTAACAGAACAGACCCCATATGATGTAACAGAACAGCCCCCCTATGATGGTATAGAACAGCCTCCCCTATGATGCGGCCAGAACAGCTTACCTATATGGGACAGAACAGCTTTCCTGTGATGGAACAGAACAGCTTCCCTATGATGGAATAGAACACCTTCTCTGTGATGGAACAGAACAGCTTCCCAATGATGGAACAGAACAACCACCCTATGATGGGAACAGAACAGCTTCCCTACGATGAGGACAGAACAGCTTCCCTATGATGGGACAGAACAGCTTCCCAATGATGGAACAGAACAACCCCAGTATGATGGGGACAGAACAACTCCCCTATTGTGGGACAAAACATCTTCCCATATGGTGGGAACAGAACATCTTCCCTCTGATGGGTCAGAACAGCTTCCCTATGATGGAACAGAGCAGACCCCCTATGATGGGGACAGAACAGCTCCTCGAAAATAGGACAGAACAGCTTCCCCTATGTTGGGAACAGAACAGCTTAACTATATGCGACAGAACAGCTCTCCTATGATGGAACAGAGCAGCTTCCTTATGAATGAACAGAACAGCTTCTCTGTGATGGAACAGAACAGCTTTCCTGTGATGGGCAGAACAACCTCCCTATGATCGGTACAGAACTACTTCCCTATGATGGAACAGAGCATCTTCCCTATGACGGAACTGAACAGCCCCCCTATGATGGGAACAGAACAACTTCTCCTATGTTGGAACAGAACAGCTTCCCAGTGATTGAACAGAACATATTACCAATGATGGAATAGAGCAGCCCATCTATGATGGAACAGAACAGCTTCCCTATGATGGAATAGAACTGCTTCTCTGTGATGGAACAGGACAGCTTCTGTATGATAGAACAGAATGACCACCCTATGATGGGAACAGAATACCTTCGCTATGATGGAGACAAAACAGCTTCCCTATGATGGAAAAGAACAGCCCCAGTATGATGGGGACAGAACAGGCACCCTATGATTGGACTAAACAGCTTCTCCTACGATGGGGACAGAACACCTCCCATATGATGGAACAGAACAGCTTCCCCAATGATGGTAACAGAACAGCTTCCCTATGATGGGACAGAAGAGCTTTTCTGTGATGGAAGAGAACAGGCATCCTATGATGGGACAGAACAGCTTCCCTAGGATGTAACAGAACAGACACCATATGATGGAACATAACAGCCCTATATGATGGGACAGAACAGCCTCCCTATGATGAGGACAGAAGAGCTTCCCTATGTAGCTTGTCTTGTCGGGGGGATACTACTCCTGTCTTCACGAAGGGATAGATAAAGGAGAACAGCTACCATATGATGGGACAAAACAACCTGGGGACAGAACAACATCCCTATGATGGAACAGAACAGCTTCCCTATTATAGAAGAAAAGTGCTACCTCATGATGGAACAGAACAGCCACACTATGATTGGACAGTACAGCCTCCCCTATGATGGGGACAGAACAGAAACCCTATGATGGGACAGAACAGCCTCCCCTACGATGGGGACAGAACAGCTTACCTATGATGGGACAGAACAGCTTCGCTATGTTTGAACAGATGAACTACCCTATGATGTAACAGAACAGTCCCGCCATGACGGGACAGAACAGCTTCCCATATAAAGGGGAAAGAACAGCTTCCCTATGATGGAACAGAACAGCTTCGCTATGATGGGACAGAACAGCTTCCCTATGATGGAACAGAACAGCTTCCCTATGATGGAAGAGAACAGGCCCCTATGATGGGACAGATCATCTTCCCTAGGATGAAACAGAACAGACCCCATANGCTTCCCTATGATGGAACAGAACAGCTTCCCTATGATGGAAGAGAACAGGCCCCTATGATGGGACAGATCATCTTCCCTAGGATGAAACAGAACAGACCCCATATGATGGGACAGAACAGCCCCCCTATGATGAGACAGAACAGGCTCCCCTATGATGGGGACAGAAGAGCTTCCCTATGATGGGAAAGAACAGCTTCCCAATGATGGAACAGAACAGATACCCAAAGATGTAACAGAACAACCCCCCAATGATGGGAAAGAACAGCCTCCCCTATAATGGGGCAGAACAGATTCCCATGATGGAACAGAAGAGCTTCCCTATGATAGAACAGAACATCTACCTTATGATGGAACAGAACAGCCACCCAATTATTTGACAGAACAGCCTCCCCTATGATGGGGACAGAACAGCCCCCCTATGATGGGACAGAACAGCTTCCACTATGATGGGGACAGAAGAGCTTCCCTATGATTCGACAGAACAGCTTCGCTATGATGGAACAGAACAGCTACCATATGATGTAACAGAACAGCCTCCCCATGATGGGNATGATGGGGACAGAAGAGCTTCCCTATGATGGGAAAGAACAGCTTCCCAATGATGGAACAGAACAGATACCCAAAGATGTAACAGAACAACCCCCCAATGATGGGAAAGAACAGCCTCCCCTATAATGGGGCAGAACAGATTCCCATGATGGAACAGAAGAGCTTCCCTATGATAGAACAGAACATCTACCTTATGATGGAACAGAACAGCCACCCAATTATTTGACAGAACAGCCTCCCCTATGATGGGGACAGAACAGCCCCCCTATGATGGGACAGAACAGCTTCCACTATGATGGGGACAGAAGAGCTTCCCTATGATTCGACAGAACAGCTTCGCTATGATGGAACAGAACAGCTACCATATGATGTAACAGAACAGCCTCCCCATGATGGGACAGAACAGCCTCCCCCACAATGGGGAAAGAACATCTTCCCTATGTTGGAACAGAACAGCTTCCCAATGATGGTACAGAACAGCTTACCTATGATGGAGCAGAACAATCCCCCTATGATGACGACAGAACAGTTTCCCTATGATGGAACACAACATCTTCTGTATGATGCAACAGAACAGCCCCCCTATGGTGGGAAAGAACAGCCTACCCTATAATGGGGCAGAACAGCCTCACTATGATGGAACAGAAGAGCTTCCCTATGATAGAACAGAACAACTAACTTATGACGGAACAGAACAGCAACACTATAATGGGACAGAATAACCTCCCCTATGATGGGGACAGAAGAGCTTCTCCATTATGGGAGAGAACAGCTTCACTATGATGGAACAGAACAGCTACCATATGATGTAACAGAACAGCCCCCCAATGATGGGACAGGACAGCCTCCCCCATAATTTGGACAGAACAGCTTCCCTATGTTGGAACAGAACAGCTTACCTATATGGGACAGAACAGCTTTCCTGTGATGGAATAGAACAGCTTCCCTATGATGGAATAGAAAACCTTCTCTGTGATGGAACAGAACAGCTTCCCTATGATGGAACAGAACAGGTTCCCTATAATTGCACAGAACAGCCCCCAATGATGGAGACTGAACAGCCCCCCTATGATGGAACAGAACAGCTTTCCTATTATGGAACAGAATATCCCCCAGATGATGGGACAGAGCAGGCTCCCCTGTGATGGGGACAGAAGAGCTTCCCCTATTATGGAACAGAACAGCTTCCCTATGATGGAACAGAAGAGCTTCCATATGATGGGACAGAACAAATTCCTATGATGGGACAGAACAGACCCCCTATGATGGAACAGAACAGCTTTCCTATGATGGAACAGAACAGCACCCATATGATGGGACAGAGCAGGCTCCCCTGTGATGGGGACAGAACAGCTTCCCAATGATGGAACAGAACATCTTACCAATGATGGAAAAGAACAGCCCAACTATGATGAGAACAGAACAGCTTCTCCATGATGGAACAGAACAGCTTCCATATGATGTGGACCGAACAGCCCTTCTATGACGGGAAAGAACAGCTTCCCTTATAATGGGAAAAGAACAGCTTCCCTATGACGGGGACAGCACAGCTTCCCTATGATGGGACAGAACAGCCTCCCTATAATGGAACAGAACAGCCCCCCTATGATGGGAACAGAACAGCTTCCCTATGATGGGACAGAACAGCTTACATATATTGGACAGAACACCTTCCTTATGATGGCACAGAGCAGCCCATCTATGATGGAACAGAACAGCTTCCCTATGATGGAATAGAACTGCTTCTCTGTGATGTAACAGGACAGCTTCCATATGATAGAACAGAACGACCACCCTATGATGGGAACAGAATACCTTCACTATGATGGGGACAAAACAGCTTCCCTATGATGGAAAAGAACAGCCCCAGTATGATGGGGACAGAACAGGTACCCTATGATTGGACTAAACAGCTTCCCCTATGATGGGGACAGAACAGCTTCCCTATGATGGGACAGAAGAGCTTTTCTGTGATGGAACAGAACAGCTTTCATATGATGGAACAGAACAGCTTCCCTATGATGGTAGAGAAGAGCTTCCCTATGAAAGAACAGAAGAGCTACCTTATGATGGAATAAACAGCCACCCTATGATGGGACAGAACAGCCTCCACTATAATGGGGACAGAGCAGCTTCCCCTATGATGGAACGGAACAACTTCCCTATGATGGGACAGAACAGCTTCCTTATGATGGAACAGAAAAGCTTTCCTATGATGGAAGAGAACAGGCCCCCTTTGATGCGACAGAACAGCTTCCCTAGGATGTAACAGAACAGACACCATATGATGGAACATAACAGCCCTCTATGATGGTACAGAACAGCCTCCCCTATGATGGGGACAGAAGAGCTTCCCTATGATCGAACAGAACCCCCCCCATGATGAGGACAGAAGTGCTTCCCTATGATAAAGGAGAACAGCTACCATATGATGGGACAAAACAACCTGGGGACAGAACATCCCCCCCTGATTGGACAGAACAGCCTCACCTAGAATGGGGACAGAACAGCTTCCCTATGAAGGAAAAGAACAGTCCCCCTATGATGAGGACAGAACAACATCCCTATGATGGAAGAGAACAGCTTCCCTATTATAGAAGAAAAGTGTTACCTCATGATGGAACAGAACAGCCACACTATGATGGGACAGTACAGCCTCCCCTATGATGGGGACAGAACAGAAACCCTATGATGGTACAGAACAGCCTCCCCTATGATGGAGACAGAACAGCTTACCTATGATGGGACAGAACAGCTTCACTATGTTTGAACAGATGAGCTACCCTATGATGAAACAGAACAGTCCCCCTCATGACGGGACAGAACAGCTTCCCCTATAAAGGGGAAAGAACAGCTTCCCTATGATGGAACAGAACAGCTTCACTATGATGGGACAGAGCAGCTTCCCTATGATGGATCAGAACAGATTCCCTATGATGAAAGAGAACAGGCCCCCTATGATGGGACAGATCATCTTCCCTAGGATGAAACAGAACAGACCCCATATGATGGAACAGAACAGCACCCCTATGATGAGACAGAACAGCCTCCCCTATGATGGGGACAGAAGAGCTTCCCTATGATGGGACAGAAGAGCTTTTCTATGATGGAACAGAACTGCTTCCCTATGATGGAACAGAACAGCTTCCCTTTGATGGAACAGACGAGCCCCCCTATGATGCGGACAGAACAGCTTCTCTATGATGGGACAGTACAGCTTCCCTATGAGGGAACCGAATGGCCCCCGTATGATGGGGACGGAACAGAACAACCTCCCTATGATAGGGACAGAACAACTTCCCTATGATGGAACAGAACATCTTCACTATGATGGAACAGAAGAGCTTCCCTATAATGGGACAGAACAGATTCCTATGATGGGACAGAACAGACCCCCTATGATGGAACAGAACAGCTTTCCTATGATGGAACAGAACAGCCCCCATATGATGGGACAGAATAGCTTCTCTATGATGCGGACAGAACAGCTTCCCTATGAGGGAACCCAACAGCCCCCGTATGATGGGGACAGAACAGCTACCCTATGATCGGACAAAACAGCTTCTGCTATGATGGGGACAGAACATCTCCCATATGATGGGACAGAACAGCTTCTACTATGATTCGACTGAACAGCCTCTCCTATGATGGGGAGAGAACAGCTTTCCTCTGATAGAATAGAAGAGCCCCCCTATGATGAGAAATTACAGCATTCCTATGATGGTACACAACAGCTTCCCTATGATGGAACAGAAGAGCCCCACTACGATGGGGACAAAACAGCTTCCCTATGATGGGGACTAAACAGCTTCCCTATGATGGCACAGAAGAGCTTTTCTATGATGGAACAGAACAGCTTCCCTTTGATGGAGCAGACGAGCCCCCCTATGATGCGGACAGAACAGCTTCTCTATGATGGGACAGAACAGCTTCCCTATGAGGGAACCGAACACCCCCCGTGTGATGGGGACAGAACAGCTACCCTATGATCGGACAAAACAGCTTCCGTTATGATGGGGACAGAACATCTCCCATACGATGGGACAGAACAGCTTCTACTATGATTAGACTGAACAGCCTCTCCTATGATGGGGAGAGAACAGCTTTCCTCTGATAGAATAGAAGAGCTCCCCTATGATGAGAAATTACAGCATTCCTATGATGGTACAGAACAGCTTCCTTATGATGGAATAGAACAACTTCTCCTATGATGAAACAGAAGAGCTTCTCTGTGATGGTACAGAACAGTCTCCCCTATGGTGGGGACAGGACAGCTTCCCTATAATGGGACAGAACAGTTTCCAATGATGGAACAGAACAGCCCTCCTTTGAAGGAACAAAAACGCTTCCCTGTGATGGAACAAAACAGCTTCTCTGTGATGGAACAGAACACTTTCGCTATGATGGAACAGAACAGCTTCCCTATGATGGAACAGAACAGCTTCCCTCTGATGGAACAGAACAACCAACCCATGATGAGGACAGAACCGCTTCCCCTATGATGGGAATAGAACCGCTTCCCGATGATGGAACAGAACAGCTTCCCAATGTTAGAATGGAACCGGCCACCTATAATGGGAACATAACAGCTTCTCAAAGATGGAACAGAACAGCTTCCCTGTTATGGAACAGTACAGCCCCCTTATGATGGAACAGAACAGCTTCCCTATGATGGAGCAAAACAGCTTTCCTATGATGTAACAGAACAGCCCCTATATGATTGGACAGAGCAGGCTCCCCTATGAAAGGGACAGAACAGCTTCCCTATGATGGGACAGACCAGCTTCCCTATGATGGAACAGTACATCTTACCTATGATGGAACAGAACAACTCCCCTATGATGAGGACAGAACAGCTTCCCCATGATGGAACGAACAGTTTCCCTAT
>LOEQ01003729.1:186421-196951 GCA_001685075.1 Bramus lutescens | reverse complement strand
CAGGTTCCCTATGATGCAACAGAACAGCTCCCCTATGATGGAACAGAACAGCCCTCCTATGATGGGGACAGAACAGCTTCCCTATGATGGGACAGAACAGCTTCCCTATGATGGAACAGAACAGCCCCCCTATGATGTAACAGAACAGACCCCTATGATGAGGACAGAACAGCTTCCCTATGGTGGAACAGACAAGCCCCCCTATAATGGGGACAAAAGAGCTTCACTTTGATGGGAACAGAACAGCTTCTTTGTTTTGGAAAAGAACAGCTTCTTTGTATTGGAACAGAACAGCTTCCCTATGATGGAATGAAACAGCTTCCATATGATGGTACAGAACAACACCCTATGATGGGAACAGAACAGATTCCCTATGATGGGAATAGAACAGCTTCCCTATGATGGAACAGACAACTCCCCCTATAATGAGGACAAAACAGCTTCACTTTGATGGGAACAGAACAGCTTTTTTGTATTGGAACAGAACAGCTTCTTTGTATTGGAACAGAACAGCTTCCCTATGATGGAAAGGAACAGCTTCCCTAAGATGTAATAGAAGAGACCCGCCATGATGGGAAAGATCACCCTCCCTATGAGATGAAAGAACAGCTACCCTATGATGGGACAGAATAGCCCTCTATGATGGGGACAGAACAGCTTCCCTATGATGGAACAGTACAACGTTCCCTATGATGGGAAAAGAACTGCTTCCCTGTGATAGAACAGAACAGCTTCTTTGTGATGCAACAGAACAGCCTCCCTATGATGGAACAGAACAGCTTCCCTATGATGGAAAGGAACAGCTTCCCTTTGATGTAACAGAACAGCCCCCTTATGATGGGACAGATCAGCCTCCCTATGAGAGGAAAGAACAGCTTCCCTCTGATGGGACAGAATAGCCCCCTATGATGGGGGCAGAAGAGCTTCCCTATGATGGAACAGAAAAACTTCCCCTATGATGGAACAGAACAGCTTCCCCTATAGTGGGGAGAGAACAACCCCGCTATGATGTGAAAGAATAGCCCCCCAATGATGAGACAGAACAGCCCCTATATGATGGAACAGAACAATTTTCCCTACGATGGGGACAAAACAGCTTCCCCTATGATGGGACAGAACAGCTTCTCCTATGATGAGGACAGAACAGCTTCCCTATGATGGGACAGAACAGCTTCCCCTATGATGGGACAGAACAGCCTCCCTATGATGAGCCAGAACAACCCCCTTTGATGGAACAGAACAGCCGCCCTATGATGGGACCGAACAGCTTCCCTGTGAAGGAGCAGAAGAGCCCCCCCCCTATGATGGGGACAGAACAGCTTCTCTGTAATGGAACGGAACAGCTTCCATATGATGGGACAGAACAGCCTCCCTATGATGGGGATAGAACAGCTTTTCTGTGATGGAACAGAACAGTTTCCCTATGATGGAACAGAACAGCCCCCCTATGATGGGAACAGAACAGCTTCCCTATGATGGAGCAGAACCACTTCTTTGTGATGAAACAGAACAGCTTCCCTATGATGCAACAGAATAGCTTCCCTATGATGGAAAGGAACAACTTCGCTATGATGTAAAAGAACAGACCCCCTATGATGGGGACAGAACAGCTTACCTATATGCGACAAAACAGCTTGCCTATGATGGAACAGAACACTCCTCCTATGATGGAACAGAACAGCCCCCATATGATGGGGACAGAACTGCTTCTCTGTAATGGAACAGAACAGCTTCCCTATATTGGAAGAGGACAGCTTCCCTATGTTGGAACAGAACAGCCCCCCCTATAATGGGGACTGAACAGCTTCCCTATGATGCGGACAGAACAGCTTGCCTATGATGGGACTGAACATCTTCCCTATAATGGAACAGAACAGCTCCCCTATGATGGAACAGAACAGNATGATGGAACAGAACAGACCCCTATGATGAGGACAGAACAGGTTCCCTATGATGCAACAGAACAGCTCCCCTATGATGGAACAGAACAGCCCCCCTATGATGGGGACAGAACAGCTTCCGTATGATGGAACAGAACAACGTCCCCTATAATGGGGAAAGAACTGCTTCCCTGTGATAGAACAGAACAGCTTCTTTGTGATGGAACAGAACAGCCTCCCTATGATGGAACAGAACAGCTTCCCTATGATGGAAAGGAACAGCTTCCCTTTGATATAACAGAACAGCTTCCCTCTGATGGGACAGAACAGCTTCCGTATTATGGAACAGAAAAACCACCCTATGATTGGAACAGAACAGCTTCCCTATAAATGGGACAGAACAGCTTCTCTGTGATGGAACAGAACTCCTTAACTATGATGGAACAGAACAGCTTCCCTATGATTGAACAGGAAAGCCCCCTATGATGGGAACAGAACAGCTTCCCTATGATGGGGTAGAACAGCTTCCCTATGATGGAACCGACCAGCCCCATTATGATGGGGACAGAACAGCTACCCTATGATGGGACAAAACAGCTTCCCCTATGATGGGGACAGAACACCTCCCATATGATGGGACAAACCAGCTTTTCCTATGATGGGACTAAAGAGCCTCTCCTATGATGGGAAGAGAACAGCTTTCCTCTGATGGAATAGAAGAGCCCCCCTATGATGAGACAGAACAGCATTCCTATGATGGTACAGAACAGCTTCCCTATGATGGAACAGAAAACCCCCACTATGATGGGGACAGAACAAGTTCCCTATGATGGAACAGGACAGCCCCCCTATGATGGGGACAGAACAGCTTCCCTATGATAGAACAGTACAGCTTCCCTATGATTTAACAGAACAGTCCTCCTATGATGAAACAGAACAGCTTCCCTATGATGGAACAGAACAGCTTCTCTGTGATGGAAAAGAACAGCTTCCCTATGATGGAACTGAACAGCCCCCCTATGATGGGGACAGAACAGCTTCTCTGTGATGGAACAGAACATCTTCCCTATGATAGAACAGAACAGCCCCTCTATGCTGGGGACAGGACAGCTTCCCTATGATGGGGACTGAACAGCTTCACTATGATGGGACAGAACAGCTTTTCTGTGATGTAACAGAACAGCTTCCCTATGATGGAATAGAACAGCCCCCCTACGATGGGAGTTAGAACAGCTTCCCTAGGACGGGGACAGAACAGCTTCTCTGTGATGGAACAGAACAGCTTCCCCTATGATGGGGATAGAACAGCCCCCCTATGATTTAACAGAACAGCTCTCCTATGAATGAACAGAACTGCTTCCCTATGATGGAACAGAACAGCTTCCCTATGTTGGAACAGAACAGCTTCTTTGTGATAGAACAGAACAGCTTCCCCTATGATGGGGATAGAACAGCTTCCCCATGTTGGAACAGAACAGCTTCTTTGTGATGGAACAGAACAGCTTCCCCTATGATGCGGGTAGGACAGCCCCCCCTATGATGTGACAGAACAGCCCCCCAATGATGAGACAGAACAACCCCTCTATGAATGAACAGAACAGCTTTCCCTATGATGCGGACAGAACAGCTTCCCCTATGATGGGACAGAACAGCTCCTCATATAATGGGGACAGAACACCTTCCCTATTATGGAACAGAACAGCCCCCCTATGATGAGACCGAACAGCCCCCCTATTTTGGGACAGAACAGCCCCCCTATGATGGAACATCACATCTTACCCTATGATGGGGACAGAACAGCTTCCCCTATGATAGGACAGAACAGCTTCCCCTATGATGGGACAGAACAGCCTACTTATGATGGGACAGAACAGCCCCCCTATGATGCGACAGAACAGCCTCCCTATGATGGGACAGAACAGTTTCCCTATGATGGAACAGTACATCCCCTCTATGATGGACAGAACAGCCCCCCTATGATGGGACAGAACAGCCTCCCTATAATGGGGACAGAACAGCTTCCCTATGATGGAACAGAACAGCTTCCCTATGATGGAACAGAAGAGCTTCCCTTTGATTAGGACATAACGGCTTCCCTATGATGGGACAGAACAGCCTCCCTATGATGGGGACAGAACAGCTTCCCTATGATGGAACAGAACAGCTTCCCTATGATGGAACAGAAGAGCTTCCCTTTGATTATGACATAACGGCTTCCCTATGATGGGACAGAACAGCTACCCTATGCTCTGCTGTTTGTGAAACTCTCTCCAAATTATTCATTTCTTCTAAAGTGACATGTAAAATCAAGTAATTTTAATGCTGGATAACAGATTACAGTATTTAATAGCTCATCTTATTTCATGAGGCACAGTGAATGAGACAATGTGATATAAATCTAATAAGAGTTGTGGGGTCCATTCTACTGTTTCTCAAAAGCAAAATGAATGTGATTATCAGGAGTCAGCCAAAAACCCAATCATTATATGCATTATGTTTTGTTCATATACAGAGTAACATAACCTTTAGAAACATAAGGTGTATGGACTCAATCTTTTAAAAGTATTTTATTATATCATTTGCTATACTTTTGAATTGTGTGTGTGTGAACATGCACAGAGGTCAGAGATCAGACTCAGCGATCAGACCCCCCCCTTCCACCATGCAGCTACCAGGGTTCAAGTGGGACTCAAAGACACCTCACTGGCCTTTCCATTTCTTTTAAAACTTCTTTGTTATACATCCTCTAAAGCATAGCCTGTCTATTCAAGACAGCAGTGTGGCAGGATACTTCTAAACATAAAACAAGTGCAAGTACTGATAAGATTTTTAGGAAGAGATGAGCTAATTCTCAGTCTCCTTCCATCGGCTTGTTATTGAACATGGCCTAGTTTTCCTAATACACACTTTGATTCTTAAATAACTCCACTTAAGCTTTGACAAGTCACTGATGTCTCCCAGTCATCAGCACAGTTGAGACATTTGGCTAGTACCCTGCCTCATTTACAGTCCAATTTCTATCCCTGTGAGGACAAAGTGAGCCCAGCAGCTTCACCAGAAACTTTCTTTTAAAGATTCTGCTAAGTGGCAGCTTTGAAATAGTCTCATAGCTGAGCTGTAAAGGACTAACAGGGTCACAGGTGCCTGATGTCTATCGACTCTGGTAGTTAATAAAGAGTTAAACAGAGCAGGGTGGGCTTTTATCTTTATTTATGATTTTAAAGACATTTTGAAGGTGCTGAAGAGGAGAGGCCTGGTCCTAAGTGGTCATGTGGCTACCGCCATTCATCTTGCTAGCGACTATCTGTCAAAAGTGGCAAGAGTCCCTGTTAACGGCCTGACCTGAGCAGTAATGAGGGAGAGTGCACAGCAAAGTGTCCATTATCAGCGGTCGGGAGCAGTAAATTGGAGCAGTTTGCTTCAATCTTGCTGTAAGTTGAAACGTAAGATAGGTGGGGATCAGCGAGAGGCAATTTCATCCTATGAGCATTTTTGTCAGATCCCATCAGACTGGCAACTTAGTTCGATGCATGACTTCAATTAACCAAATCTGGCGAGAGTGTCTGTACTGCGGTAGGAGGGAAGCTCTTTTCTGAGCCTGGGCTCCTGGGTATTTTTTATTTAAACCCACCTGAGTGCTCACGAGTCTAAGATGCAGTGTGAACCAACATCAGATCCTACAAGGACCACAGTGCCCAGAGTGGCTGGAGGTGCTTCCTGGCTTGTCTCCACTTTTCCAAAGGCATATGTCTGTTTCTAATGACCTGCAATGGTGGAGCTTTATGTTGAGCATGAATGTTGCTCATCCTTAAGAAATTTACCTTCGGGTGACAGGGACTATCAGCTCTGCAGGTCTGCACTGTGCTAAGTCTTAGCTGCTCATAAGCACAAGACAAATCAGGGTGAAGCTGAAGCTGATGCCTGGGAAGCATTACTGGCTGACGGAAGTGAACTCTTGGTTAACTGGTTTATTCAAATGCCTTCACAATTTCGTAAGAAATGCCACCTCTGCTTTCAAGGAATTTATGATCCAGAAGGAGAAATACATGCATACTAACAGCTGTGATGGAAACAGCGCCATCATAAAAGGAAACCCCACAGAAATGTGAAGAGGTCATTTTTGTCCTGGGATGTCAGAACAAGCGCAAAGAAGACAGACATTTAAACTGTGTCTTCATGATAAGTAGAATCTTCAGTGACTATTAGCCCTCTCTTATTTCTGCATATTAAATAACCCCCCAGCCACTAAAATACCACTAACTTACTGTCATGGTCCCCATGGGTTAGAAACGCTGCTGTGTCCTTTGCCTAGGAGATTATTAGTCTGAAACCGGTGTTTTCTGGGTCTCCAATCCTATCTGGGTTTGATCTCTAAAAGCGGCAGTTTTAGGCCCACAGTCCCCTCTTTTTACTGACTGCCACCTGAGAGCTGTTACTGGTAATCTGAGCTCCTGAGGGACACTTCTTCCCAGACAAGTGGTTTCTCCTCAACAGGGCACTTCACTCTCAAGACCACCAGCAGGAGGAAGCTTTTGTCCTCAGCCATCACTAGACTGTCTCATTCAGGGAGCCTCAAAGGAAAACTCCCATGATTCCTGTTCTAGCCCTCTGTAATGTTGAATATTTTGCCCAAAGCTTCCATAACGTCTTAGAAAGTGAGACAGAGATGTGTTGAGACAGGTAGACTCCCATTTCTTCTATGATTGTGGAAACTTTATTCTCATTCCTGATTGGTTGTTTTTTGAGACAAGTTCTCACATAGTCCAAGCTGGGTATGCACTTGGCAGCCAAGAAGGAACCTGATCTCCTGATCTTCCTTCATCCTCCTCCCCACAAGTTCTAGGATCACAGGCATGTGCCATCATAGTACACGTCCATACTCCATCCACCCACCAGCCACAGGTCCAGCCCTCAGCAGAATTCCTTTACCCACAAGTGAGAGTCGGAGGTGTGTATTATCCACCTAGGATTCTGTTAGCTTTCAGAAGTTGGCTACCATTCTGTCTTCAGGTTCTTCTATGTTTCCTCTTGTAAAACTTAAAAAAAGTCTTTTACTTATTTCTAATATTCTGAAAATCACAAAAAAATCCCCCTTTGATGTGGATACTCCCAGAATGCATTTAACCTGCAGGATCTCTCTGTCAGTTCTAAGAGATTTCCTTTTAGTATTTATTTGGCAATTTCTATTGTTCTGTTTTTCTCTATTTTTCTGAGCCAGAACATACTAAATGTTGGATTTATTAGATTCTTCTAGTTTCCATGAAAATTTCATGTCCTGTCTTTTCCTTTTGTTTTTATATTTTTCTTTTTTTTCTGGTTAGGGTGGTTTAGGGAATTATTTTTGGTTTTGGTTTTTTTATAATATCTTTGAATAAAAGTTAATTTTTGTTATGCTTTATAGTATCAAGAACTTCCCTTTGGTATAATTCCTTAAAAAGATTTACTTATTTTATTTATATGTACGAGTGTTTGCCTGCATGTGTGTAACTGTACTGTGTGTACTATGTGCACTCAGAGACCAGGTACTCTGAAATTGGAGTTAAGGATGTTCGTGAGCTGTCATGTGAATGTGGCAAGAACTTTACTTGCTGAGCCACCTTTTCAGTAATTTCTTGCTGTTCTTATTTTGCAGTTAAGATTTATAAAATCTCTTATAATAATGTATTCATGTAAACATATGTATGCTCATACGTGCAAATTCTATGTGAGTCATACATATGCACAGGTATATGTACTTACTATTTACATGTGTATGAATATATATACATATGTGCACACATATATGTGTCAGCTTATATGCAATGTGAGTGTAACAAAAAATGGTTTTAAATCAAAATAAAGAAGAGAGACTGTGTTTATTGCTTTAAGAAATTTAGTTAGCATACAAAGAGGTGGGTTTCATTTTGATATATTATGTACATATGTCATTTTAGCGTGTGTGTGTGTCTGTGTGTGTGACTACATTTTGTTTTTTCAGAGAGTCTAAATTTCAATTTTGAGAAATTTTGAAAGTTTTACAACCCATGCCCACCCAAGGAAATGCAACTAAAGATTGCATGCGTCTCCTTACAGAGGTGAAACCCAGCTCTGCAGCCCAGGGTGAAGGAAGGGAGAGGACACAGATCACACAGCTGTGCAGCCCTGCGGCTCAGGGAGAAGGGAGGAGAGGACAGAGATCTCACAGCTGTGCAGCCCTGCAGCTCAGGGAGAAGGGAGGAGAGGACAGAGATCTCACAACTGTGCAGCCCTGCAGCTCAGGGGGAAGGGAGGAGAGGACAGAGATCATGCAGCTGTGCAGCCCTGCAGCTCAGGGGGAAGGGAGGAGAGGATAGAGATCATGCAGCTGTGCAGCTCTGCAGCCCAGGGGGAAGGGAGGAGAGGACACAGATCTCACAGCTGTGCAGCCCTGCAGCTCCAAACTCTCACTTCTGCTAGTTCTTTCTTCTTTGTTTTATTGTTTTAAATATTTTCAGTTAACTTCTCATCTGCAAAAAATTCTGTCTCCAGTGCTTCCCATTAAGCATCACAAAACCAGGCAGTTTCCTTTCTTGAGAAGCCTACACCTATTCTACAGAGCATACTATTCTCTTCTTAACCTTCTTCATGTCCTAGGGCCCACACTTAAATCTATATTGAAACTTTTTTTTTAAGTAAACTGTAGTAACATTACTCCATAAAATTCTCCCCTAAAACAGAACTTACCAAAACACCTTGCGTGCTACCCTTTGAATGTGGCTGTGAGTCAGCTATAGGTACCCTTCCTTCCTGCAGGTTAGAACAGTGATGCACTCTGAAGTAGGCAGAGCAGGAGGCAGCCAGAGCTGCAACCTATTGTTCAGTTCTGGAGTGTGCAGTCCTCTGACATGGCACATTCTCTGTATTTCTGTGATGATGTGGAAGAGATACTCATTTCAAAATTAATAATAAGGTGGCTGGAGAGATGGCTCAGCAGTGACTGCTCTTTCAGAGGACTTGGGTTTGATTCCCACCACCCTCATGACACCCAAGTTCTAGGATATCTGATGCCTTCTTCTGGTCTAAGATTGCACCAGTCTTGTACATGGTGCACAGACATGCATATAGTGAAAAGATCATACACATAAATATAATAAAATAAAAACAATAAAAATTGGTAAATTTTATTTTTGTCCTTTATAATTCATGTTGATATGACTTTGGAATTTAGTTTTCATTTTTTCAGATACCATTCCATCTTTCTTCTCGGGGACCAGAAGTGTATTTTGTGACCATTTCTTCTAAGCTCAGAAAATATCAAAACATAGAAGACACAGGAAGTAAATGAAACCCAGAAGGTGCAGGAAGCTCTAGGAAACTGTGAGATTCACAATCTCACTCCCAAGGTCACAAAAGAAGTTTAGGAAGAAAAGAGTGCCATGGCCAGAATGCCTGCAAGCTATCCTGGGACATAGGAGTCCTGGGGTGCAGCTGTCCTGGGACATAGGACTCCTGGGGTGTAGCTGTCCTGGGACATAGGAGTCCTGGGGTGTAGCTGTCCTGGGACATAGGACCTCTGGGGTGTAGCTGTCCTGGGACATAGGACTCCTGGGGTGTAGCTGTCCTGGGACATAGGACCTCTGGGGTGTAGCTGTCCTGGGACATAGGACTCCTGGGGTGTAGCTATCCTGGGACATAGGACCTCTGGGGTGTAGCTGTCCTGAGACATAGAACTCCTGGGGTGTAGCTGTCCTGGGACATAGGAGTCCTGGGGTGTAACTGTACTGGGTCATAGGACTCCTGGGGTGTAGCTGTACTGGGTCATAGGAGTCCTAGAGTGTAGCTTATGTGACCTGTCCCCATCCTGTGGTGAGCATTCAGGTACAGCAGCTAGATATAGGTCATCCACTCTGCTGGAAGGGACCTTGAGAAATTCACTGCTTCAATATGCTAACCATGGGCAGAATTGCTTCTTTGTCTTCAGTGCCCTGTCTGGATGAACAGGAATTTACATCCCCTAGTGAGAAGTCACACATCTCTCTGGAACATTCTTGGAGCTCATTTTTTTAAGCTGGTGTCTGGGACTTGGAAGTTCCCATCATTGAAAACCTTTCCACCACTAATGTAACATTCTAGGAAAACTTGGAAGTAGAAAAAGACTATAATTTTGAACCAGTTTAAAAAAGAACTCAGGGCTAAGGATCATCCAATAATACTTTGTCAAAAGCAATTCACAGCTCTGTCTTCCTCTCTGGTGGAGAATGTACATGCAAAGTAGGAGAAAGGCCATCACAACTGCTGTCACATGACTCTGCAGTTCACACATGAAAGTTTGATCTAGAATATGTTGTTCCTGAGAAGACATACTGTTATCATTTATAAACAGATGGGACCTGAAGCTGGTGCCACGAGGGTCAGCAGTGGTTCACCTGAGGTTTTGGTGGGTACCCTTTTGGGTGGCTTGAGGCCTCCCTGGAAGACAGATAGATAGATACTAGATACTCCGCCCTTGCAGAGAGTTTGGAGTATAGACTTTATTTAGTGGGTTATAGAGGGGAAAGGGAAGGGGGAAAGGAATAGGGAGAAGGGGGGAGGAGAGAGAAAGGCAGAAACTGCCCCTCCAGAATAAAGGGAGAGAGAGCCACGCCTTCCTGAAAGGTCACCATGAACATCTTCAGAAAATTACTTTGCTCAA
>LOEQ01003729.1:152795-172232 GCA_001685075.1 Bramus lutescens | reverse complement strand
ACTGTATCTGTCTACTGTATTCATCTGTCTACTGTATCTGTCTACTGTATTCATCTGTCTACTCTATTCATTTGTCTACTGAATCTGTCTACTGTATTCATCTGTCTACTGTATCTATCTACTGTATTCATTTGTCTACTGTATTCATCTGTCAACTGTATCTGTCTACTCACAGAAAGCCTGCCATCTTCTCACTCCATACCTGTCTCTCCTCCTGTAGAATCATTCCACACTAGACTATTTTGAGAATGATCACCATAGTGTCTGGAAAGAAAATAAAAGCAAAGACAGCATGGGAAATGTAGAAATCACATAATCAAACCATTCATCAACTTGGTTCACTTGTATGAAGCACCCCTGAAGTAAGTGTTATATTTCCAAAGGTTACTTTGTCACATTCGAAGATTACAGTTGTCCTTTGTTGAGTGGTCACTACATGACAGACACTGTTCTGGTAGTTTTCTCCGAGTTAGTTTAGTTACCTCTCTTACTGCTAGGCGCACTGACATCTAGAGAGACTAAATAACTTCCCCAGCCAAATATCTAATGAATAACTGTGGGTGTAGGATATGAGCCTGACAGCATGACACACAGTAAGTTGGTATTTATTTAGACTTTTTATTTTCAGCTATTTTGTAGAGATAACTAGCTTCTAATGAAGAAGTGCTCTAGAGTCAACAGTGGAAGACCTATACGGTGAAAGCTCTGAGAACAGGTGCTGCCCTACAATTACATATGGACAGAAGCAGGAGCCCTGGTTTGTAAGCCTTGTTCTCAGTCCTTACATGAACTTTCTCCCTTCATTCCTACTTAGAAAATATCCCCTCTAGAGCTCAGTGCCAGGCCCTTGTCCCTCTCCTTAGCCAAGACTTAATCACTCTATCTATATACATGGTTGTGGTTCTAGGGGAACTCTGATCAGGAACTGAAGTCTACATTTCTAAAAATCTCAAATTCCTAACAGTCTATACTCATCAGAGCGCATCTTCTCCAGCCCTGGGCCCTAGCCCTTAAGCATTCAATATTATCTGTTCTGTTAGAAACAGAGACATCAAGAAAAGAATCACCCATTTAGTTGATTTTTCCAGCATATGACACATTTAATTTCCTTGACACTTGTAAATAAACAACCCCAAGTGGGAGGAAATGACCCTTCTGGGGGCTTCTTGTCTGGTCAGACCATGAAAACTGACATTCCTCAGTCTAGCCTGAATAATGGTTAGAACCTTGCTGTTTGTGCCTGCAACAAGTGGAACCAACTCACAAAATAATCATCCACCATCCAGATGATCAGATTTTTATTTGTTTGCAGCCCAGGGAAATAATGGGAAGGGGATGATCTGTCTGTGAGTAATGTTCAGGCAATATTAGGAACCAGAACTGGTTAAACACTCCCCGGTCTCATATCTTGAGAGATTCTGCCTTGTTAAAATCACTTTCATTTGAGCTGGAGTGATTGCTCAGCAGTTGAGAGTACTGGCTGCTCCCACAACAGACCAGGAATCAATTTTCAATACCCACATGGTAGCTTACAATCATCTATAACACCAATTCAAGAGGGATATGATGGCCTCTGTGGGCACCAGGCAGACTTGCAGGCAAAACACTCATACATGTAAATAAAATAAAAAATTAAACTACTTTTAAAAATTACTTCCATCTACCCTGCTACATATGCGAAGGAAGAGTTCCCTTTAGAAACGTAGACTTCCGGGGATAGAACCCATGTCTTCCTCAGACTGCCTTCTTGCTAAGTTCTTATTTTATCTTGTCCTTCTTTCTTGGTGAAATTCTACTCTTTGGAATTTTTTTGGAAAAATAATATGAGATGATGTTTGCAGCTGAACCTTTTGAGCCCCACCAAGATAAGAAGATATTTTCCCCCTTTGTGTCTTGTTGTTCATGGATAATATACATCATCTTGCCATACCATGGGAGTGAGGTTCCTGACGCTGAAATACACCCTAGAGACTCAGTGTTTGTGGACTTGGGAGCTCTAGCCTTCAGTACACCTCTGCCTGGCACCAGAAACTATTTTATTTTTAAATTTTTTAAAAATACATCTAAATGGAGGAGGTTGGCTCATTGTATATGGCCCAAAGAGGAGGCTGCTTTGGCTAATCTCTCTAGAGGTCTCTGTAGGGGGAGCCTCAGGCTAGAAACACCTGGGAGGAGGAACTGTGGAACACACTTTCTATGCATACTGGTTTTAGCTAAAAGTTCACCATTCATAACATCTGTACTGGTCCAGGATAAGGCTTTGTCATCCTCCATGGGTCTGTGGCATTGAGGCACTTGACATGACCATGCTTAATAAGATGCTTCCCAAATTTTGACATTGTCATTTAATAATCAAGCTGTCCATTTGTTCTGAATATCCTTAAGCAATGTGTCTTTTGGTTGTTGTGGCTTTGTTTGTATTTGATTTGGCACATGGTAAAAAACTGCATTGATCTAAGGAAAGCATTTTGTAAGCTTTATTGAGATGGTGCCATGGTCACTGTGGAGGATTGCAATACGCCTGCCCTCAAGATTTCCTTCCACCCAGGGTCTAGAAACAGAACCTTGGGACTTCAGCCCTTATCTGTGTATTTAAGCAGAGGTAACATTTCTAATAGGGAAGATGATCATGCCCAGGGCCTCATGTGTGCTACGAAAGTATTCTAGCATGAAGCCACTAAGCGAGATGCCCAGGCCTGTCTTGTTCGCCTCTCAGGCAAGCCTCTGTGAGCAGAGTGGCATGCATTTTATTTCAGTCACCTGGATTCTGCTAGGCTCTCATACCTTCACGAGGGAGTGTCAACTCTACTCCTGGTTTGACATTCTGTTAAGGTGCAATTCTAACAGTGACGGGAAGCAGAGAACATGCTCTCAAGATGAGAACTGCCAGCAGCAAATCACATGACTTCTATCCAGCAACAGTTGAAGACGGGACAGTTCATGGAGAACCTCAGGGAGAGTCCATGATAAGCTTGGAACCCTCAATACTCCAACTGTCTCTAGACTCTAATTTCCTTTGCTTTGGTTATTTGCTCATGCCCTTGGCCACAAATCAGTACTTCTGGGACACTGAGAGTCCCAGGTATGAGGAACATTAAGGACAATTTCTTCATGATTTTAACAAATGGAAGAACTGAACGTCTCATGAACACAAGACAAACAGGAAAAATTAACCTGAGACAAATGCAGAGATATAAGTATGTTAAATGAGAAAACTATGAAAGAAAAAATGTAAATTTACTTTGCTGTTGGATATAAACAGCATAATAATTGAAAACTATCTGGTGCAAGTAAGGCAGTGCTCCCTCCCTCAGCTCCAAGTGGTAGGAGTTCTTTAGGGGGTGGACTCTGGTGGATAGATTTTTGGTCACTGGGGGTACACCCTTTATGAGGACACTGGTGCATCCTCTTTTCATCTGTTACCCTTAGGTGAGCAGCCTCCTCTGCTACATGCTTGTGATGTGACATACCAAGCCACCACAGGCTCAAAAGAATAGGACCACATAAGTGTGGCTCAAAGCCTGTAAGACAGAAACCGGGACAGGCATTCCTTTTTTTTCCGTTTAATTCCATTGTCTTGGGTACCTCACCATAGCAACAGAAAGCTGATGAACACATATTCATGGACGATCCTCAAATAATTCTCTGAATTCATCTTGTTTTGTAGTTTAGCACCTTGGATGTTATGTAATTTATATACTTGCCTGGAATCATAGTGATCAAAGGAAGGCAGAGAAGGTGCTGGATTTAGCTCTGAACAATCAGGGCAATCTGCTTCTCCCTATCAGTAATTCCCTAAAATAAGAGAAACAGGAAAATAATTAAGTACAAACCATATTATGGAGCATTATTACAGCTAATTTTTTACTTCTGAAAACAATGGGTGGCTAGGGAAAATGTGATACATTTTAGTACAAAGAGAAGGATATCATCTGCATATTTAATATATATTTATAAGAAAATGCCCCCAAATCAACATTCATTATCCTTTGGTGGTAATGTTTTATGAATAATTCCTAAATTTTCTACTTTAAAATATCTGCACTTGAAATAATTTACATGCATTATTTTTCAACCACAAGAAATACATCAAAAGACATTTCCCCCAATGATGCAGAGGCTAAACACTAATTAGAATAATGGCAACAACTATTCTAGAGAATTTCTTTCTGCTTAACTGAACTGAATTAATAACACAAGCAGGTAAGTAACTCTTGCATAAAAAACCCCAAAAGATTAAAAGCACACACAACCAGCAGATTAAAACCTCCATTTTTTTTTTTTTTAGTATTTGGGCATTTTGTTGTTCAGTCAGGTTGTAACATAATTGTAGCAATGTTGTGTGACTGGAGGCAGTAAAGATTTGAAGTCACTCAGTTTATATTGTAAAAGAAATATCTGTGAAATTGTTTCTCTGTGTACTATCCATTTTCATGGACACTTCACTTCCTGGGAGTAAGATTAGTACCAGCATATTTACAATAGTGGCCACTTTATCCTTCCTGGACAAAGGGACACTAGGCATCAGAAATGGAAGCTTGAGATCCCTGTAGCCAGCAAGAATGGCTTCTGCTCATCAAAGGGTCACAGAGGCAGACCAGGTCCACCCAGGAACTAAGTTATAGAAAGTTGCTAAGTTTGAAATTTAACTATCTTCTTTTCTGTGGACAAAATTTTAAGTCCGAGAAACAGTTGAGTGTGTAGATTTCATCTGCTCGGGCTAAATCTAGTCATGAACACATGTGTGGGTTCTCAGTGGAGCACAAAAGTGAAGGCAGTTTAGAAACTTTACACCAAAACTAATAAATGAAAAAAAAAAGTCCCTACTGACAGGAGAGACCTCGGATAGTCAGATTCACAGAGACCAAAAGTTGCTTGAAGGCTGCTGGGGTCGCAGAGACAAGTGGAGAGAGATTTTTTTTTATAATTTATTTCTTTTTTGTGCATTGATATTTTGCCTGCATGTATGCCTATGTGAAGGTGTCAGATCTTGGAGTTACAGACAGTTTGAACTGTCATGTGGGTGCTGGGAATTGAACCTGGGTTCACTGGAAGAGCAGCCAGAGCCCTTCACTGCTGAGCCATCTCTCCAGTCTGTGGAGAGCTATTCTAATGGTCATGGTTTCACTTGGGGAAGCTGGTGAAAGGTTGAGAAATGGAAGGTAGTCATAGTGATACAACCAATGTTGATGTAACCGACAGTGAAAGAAAAACTAGCTAATAAATCACTTGAAGACACTTTATCCTGTCCATATGCTGAAGGCTCGGTCTTCAGTTGGCTGTCCAATCACTGAAATGTGATTCTGGTAGCTCTTGATGTCACCATGGACTGTGGAATGTGGTTGGATGTCTTGGGAAGGACATCCTTGTTCCTGATCATGCCCTGTCCCTCTGCCTCCTGTCTACTTGCTCTTATTCTTATACCTGCCCCTCCACCCCATGTTCTGCCTGACCACACATAGGCCCAGAAGTAAGGCAGGCAGGTGACCAAGGGTGAGACTTCTGAACACAGCTGGGAATATCCTTCTTTCTTCTTTTGCCCAGGTATTTTGCCATGGTGCTGAAAGGCTGGGCCACAGTCTGCCCTAGCATGTCTGCTTCCCTTCATACAATCACCGTTTTTGCAGTATGGCTAGACTTTATTCTATGAGGCATTAATAGTTAATTTTAATTGTCTAGCCTATGTATTTTATTTTTGAAAAAATATCCATATTTGGGGAGTATTTTCAAAGAGAAAAGCACTGTCTGCAGCTTCGCCAGACTTCTGATCTGCCTCCCTGAAGGCTAGTGATGTTTTCATGAGTTGGGTTTGTCAGATGTGGCCTGTAACATGGCTCCTAGCTCTGCACAAGCAGTCTCTGAGAAAACAACCTGATTATGACTAACACGGAAGTTTCAGTTCCTCCTTCTGGCTGTTACAACAAGCACCCTGAAGCTGTGCAGTGTATCTTCTGGTGTAAGTAGGCTCCATGGTTGCTGCTATGTAATGCTCACACATTTGAGTTGCTGGGAATCTCCTGTGTGGACCTTGCTTTTTGGTCTGACACACCCTTCCCCTCTCTCCTGCCTTTAATTGTATCTTTCAGTAGCAGCATTGTGAAGCTGCCTGGTGTCCATCCTCAACCATCATCTGGGTATTCCTCATTTCCATATTAGTTTAGTAGTGTGTACTCCAGCTGGAATTTTCTTGATGTTGCCCAAGTCCCATGAACACAAATACATGAGAAAACATGAGAGAGCATGAGAGAGAGAGAATCTCAACAAGTCAATAAAACTCATTTCCAGTTCCATAGAGTGTTTCCAGTCAGCCCTCCCTGCTCCTTCCTCTCCTCCCTCTTTTCTTTTCTTCTTTAAATCGTACCTTCCTTCTGCTGAAGACTGAACCTTATGCATGGCAGGTGAACACTGCCAAGGAGCTACACTTTCTCTCTGAAACTTTGTATTCGTTCTCCACAGTATCTCTCCCCTAGACACCCAAACAGGCCGCACTTCAGGCTAAATCACATGGCCTCCATATGGTTGGCAAGGGAATTGCTTTTTCTTTTCTTTTGCTTAGTAATTGTCATTGCTTTTATCTTTTTCTGTGTTCACCACCCTCCAACCTTTCTTCACAAGCCTCCAAATTCTTGGAGGAAAAAACTGCATCCCACTTCTTTTGTTCCCAACACCTAGTGACGAGACCAGAGCTGTGACACAAACAGTGGATAAGAAAGGAAAGGGAAACATAAAAGAGGCAAGAACATGGGAGGCAGGGCCCTCTCGGGTGTGCAGAAGGCAATGAAGAAAATGGCCTGCTTTCCGCTGGAGGCAGTATGTATATAACTCAGTTAGCAAGCACCTAGTACAGTGGTTCTCAACCTGTGGGCTACAAGCCCTTCACAAACAGCCGTCTCCAAAATATTTACATTCATAATACTTAACAATTTTTAACAGTAGCAAAATTACAGTTCTGAAGTAGCAACAGACATGAAGTTATGGTTGGGGTCACCACAACATGAACTGTATTAGAGGTCACAGCGTTGGGAAGGTTGAGAAGCACTGCTCTAGTGGAAATCCTTTCTAGTTCTTGCTCTTCCTCTGCCACGCACTCCATGAAAAGTTTTGCAGTGTGGAGCTGAAGATAGCTCAGCCATTGAATTTGCTGCTTCTGCAGAGGACCCAGGTTCAATTCGTAGCACATACGGTGACTCACAACTGTTATTAACTCCAGTTCCAGGGAATCTGAAACCCTTTTCTGACCATTGAGGGCACCAGGCAGGTGGTGTAATAAACATACACACAAGTAAGCAAAATATTCACAGCCATAAAACAAAATACATAAAGCTAAAACTAAAAAAAAAAAAGCTTTAAACTCTAGGAGTGCCCAGGCCTTGCTGCAGAGTGTGTATCTATTGCTATGACATTTCTGCTTTATTTTAGAACTTGCTTTGCTAACTCTGAAATGAGTTGGTTTAAATACACAATTTCCAGCTGAATGCGGCTCTAATAACAAAGTTCATCAGACAGAGGCATCCTTCAAAGGCACAAAGAGTTAAGTGTGTAATTTTCTTAATAAGACTGAAAAGGCAGGGCATCATTTTTTCTAACTATGGCATGCTCTGTGACACCATGTAATTTCGGGGTATCTACACTTTGCTGGGAAGAGAAAAAAATACCTAGTTTCTTTTTAAAACTATTTTTGTTTCCAGGGAAAAAAATCATTTGCTCTGTCATAATTATGGCAATAAATCTTACAGTAAAGACATTTAACGATGGCTATAAGACTTCCTTTATCTAACTTTACAGAGAAATGATTGCAACTTACTAAATGTGGAAAAAAAGAAAAAACGGCTGTGTTTAGTTTTCACAATTTTTCCTTAAATATGTGGCTAAAAAGCAATGTCCTTCTCTTCTGGAGCTTGTGTGACCCAGGATGATAGTATTTTTGCCTTTGGTATACACAGACTGATTATGCTTACTCTAAAAAGTACAAATCAGAAATGCTCCCAAATTTAAAAAACTTGACTGTTAAAATGGTGTCATGAAGTGGAAATTTCCACTCCTGACACATAGGATGGGCAGAAATCACAATTCAGGCTTTGTAAGAAATATTTTACAAAATATTTAAGCTTTATATAAAAGGCATATATAAAACATGCACGATCTTTGTGTTTTGACTTGGGTCTGATACCCAAGATATCTCATTCTATATACACAAATATCTCAAAATCTGAAATCCAAAATACTTCTGGTCCTAAGCATTTTAGATAAGGTAAACTCAAACTGTTATAAGTTGTCTTTTTGTTGTTGTTGTTTATTTGTTTGATGTTATTTGAGAGTTTTATTTTATATCCCTGGCTGTCCTGGAACTCTATGTAGACAAGGCTAACCTCAAACTCAAAGAGATTTCCTGCCTTTGCTTCCCATTCCTGGGATTAAAAGCATGTGCCACCATGCCTGGTTAAAGCACTCTTTTTTTTGGTTTATTTATTTTATGCATTTGTATGTGACCGGGTGCTTGTAGGTACATCCCATGAGTTCAGTACCCTCAGAGGTCAGGTCCCCTGGAACGGCAGTTACATGCAGTTGTGAGCTGCCTGTTTGGGTTCTGGGAACCAATTCAGGTTCTCCAGAAGAGCTCTTAGCCAATGAGACATCTTTGCAGCCCCAGCCTGTGATGAGTTTACATTCAGAAACAGGTAATTTAGACTTTTGGTTTTTGGATTGATAAAATAATTGAGCACAACTGGACTAACCTTGTTTATTTCAAGTTTACTTCTCATATGAGATTCCTATGGGATTAAGTTTTTAAAATTTATTTGAACAGTAAATAGATTCTAAGAGTACAAAATTCAAAAGGCCCTAAAAGGAAAAAATATGGAGATAATTTCCCTCCCACCTTGAGCTCTTCATTCATTCATAGCATATCAGCTATTCCTATAGTATTTTAGAGGTATTATATATGAAATTAATACAAACATGATCTATTCTTAATGTCTCCTTAGGATTGTCTCACATCAATGTATACCAAGTTTAATAGCTGCATTGTGTTCTCTTATATAGTTAAAACAAAAGTCAGTTACTTATGTATTGACCAACAAATGCTTTCACAAATGACACTTCACTGAGTATCATAGGAGTATAATTTAAATACCTTAACCTAAGATTTTAGAGAAGGACTTATTAGGCCAAGGGCTATACGCTTTTTCATCATAGCAGCTACCACACATCAGCCTCCATGGAGGTTATGCCAAAATCCACTGCCCCCATCTGTGTGCTCAACTCTTTACATTCTCACCACAGGGTAGCCCACCAAAACTGATCATTGCCAAAAGTAAAAGTTAAAGATGTTCATGGATAATATGTAACATGGAAAAATTTTTTTCCCAACTTAGTCATTTCAAAAGTTTTAAAAATAAATAAAAATATTCTTGGATAAAACCTAGTTAAATTGCATTGCTGATTATATATAAAACTTCACTACTTATGAAAAACAGGAATTTCCAGATTTTATACATGAGGGTCAGAAAACAAAAAAAGAAGAAAGAAAAATGGAAGTTTTCTGCCCTGCCTTTCTTTTTCCAGTCAAATGCTCTCCGGCTTGAGTTGTCTTTACTTCATTAGTCATCACCACATTTAAAGGATACATTAGGTTTTTTTTATTCTACTGTGTGATAGTAATCATGGGAAAGACATTAACAAATATCAACTCACCTCAGATGACCAGATGAGGAAACGATGCCAGACCAAGTTAACATACACCGAAGTCCAGTGTGCTTAACCAATGAGGGGTTAATCACAGGAGCGAGTGTGGGTGAGCAGTTACACACAGGAGCCAGTGAGGATCAGGGGTTTCTCACAGGAGTGTGGGTGAGGGGTTTCTCACAGGAGTGAGGGTGAGGGGTTTCTCACAGGAGTGAGGGTGAGGGGTTTCTCACAGGAGTGAGGGTGAGGGGTTTCTCACAGAAGTGTGGGTGAGGGGTTTCTCACAGGAGTGAGGGTGAGGGATTTCTCACAGGAGTGTGGGTGAGGGGTTTCTCACAGGAGTGTGGGTGAGGGGTTTCTCACAGGAGTGTGGGTGAGGGGCTTCTCACAGGAGTGAGAGGGTAAGGAGTTTCTCAGAGGAGTGAGGGTGAGGGGTTTCTTATAGGAGCCAGTGTGGGTGAGGGGTTTCTTACAGGAGTGAGGGTGAGGGGTTTCTCACAGGAGTGAGGGTGAGGGGTTACTCACAGGAGTGAGGGGTTTCTCACAGGAGTGTGGGTGAGGGGTTTCTCACAGTAGCAAGAACCACAAAAACTAACATCGCCAGAAGTTCATCCCAGTGTGGGTGATACCTCAGGAGAGCTGGAAGCTGAAGCTCTCTGAGCAGCTTGTAGACAGCTGAGCCAGCAGTCTCTTACTGCTTCTGTAACCTTGGGGAAGATGGAGCTTTGTGTATCTGATAAGTTTTAGACTTTCCAGTTGTCTACTTCCCGTGTTAAGGAGCTTTCTTTAGAAATTTCCTAATTTCTTAAACACAGGGTGGAGTGTTTTATACTGGAGAAATCTCCTACCCAATAATTCTTATGTGTATTTATTCAAAATATATTGAATATGTGAAACCCAAATATTGTCTGAGGGGTTTCTGTCCTGCCCGGTTCCCGCAGTTAAGTCCCAAAGAAATCACACCATAACCAATTGGCCAATTAGCTCAGGCTTTTTATGAACTCTTATAGCTTATATTAGTCCATTATTCTTGTCTATGTTAGCCATCTGGCTCAGCACCTTTTTCAGCAAGGCAGTTACATCTTGCTTCTTCTGATAAGACAGGGAACATTGGTTTTCTTTGACTGGCTTACCAAATTATTCCCTATACAAAATATCTCTATAGTTGGGTCATTTTCTTTTCTGCTTTATAAAGAAAGCAACACATGTCTAGTCCTAAAACACTGACTTAATACTTACTTTTCTGAACCAGGGCACAAATGATTACAATGCCTTGCCACATACACATCTCTGCCAACATGGCTAAGTACAATGCAGCATAGATGCACTTCTTAAACAGTGTAGATAGAACATTCAATTGTAGTAAATACAAGTATCCACTTCATTTTCTAAATCGAAAAGGCAAAGTGAAGTAAAGACTAGAACTTCACTAGAGTTTTTGGACTTGCCCGTAGATCTATATTTCACGAATAAGTTTAAAACTATGTTTCATCACTTAAAGAAACTTCAGTAGAGACCTGGACACTATTAAAGATCTGACTGAGATGGTGTTAGAATCAGACAAGACTAAACTGTAAAGTTCATAATGAAATCAAAGCAGCAAGTGGCTTCAAAAGTAAGCTGATGGAGCTTTAGCATGCTTGAGCATCCTGAGAAAAGCCAGCCTTATACTCACCAGGGTCTCCAGAAAGGCAGATTACATACTGCGGTTATATATTACAGAGGGTACTTGTTAGGTCAGTTTATAAAGTCTGAGTATCCAACAATAGCTGTTTGTACAGTGGAGAAACCTAGAGCCCAGGAGCTGCTCAGTTAACAAAACAAGGTCTCTCAGTGGTTCTGAGCTGGCACTGAAAGCCTTGAGGATTCCTGGAGAGCTGCTGGTCTTCAGTCTGTTAAAGGCTGAAGAGGCCAAGGCAGCAATAGGGTAGATGCATCCACCTTCAAGGAGTATAGGCAGGCAGGTAAAGGCAGCCCTGTTTCCTCTATCATGCCTTTATGTCGGGGCTACCACTAGGAAGGTACTGCCTATTCTTGGCGGTGTGGTGTCCTCTTCCTTCACTTAGTCTCTCCAAGAAACACCTTCACAGACTCACCATGGGCCTTAGTTGATCATAGATCCAATCAAGTTGACAAGCTCGATCATCATAAGAAAAATAGTAAGAAGTTGCAGTCATTTGGAAGCAGGAAGCTGTGGTTGACAGTTTATGCATAGGCTGGTTTTAACTAGAAGGCAGTCCTTGCTAACATCCATACTTGACCCAGAGGAAGCTTTGTGATTTCCATGGCTCTGAAACACTGGATCCTTGACATGGCTGTGCTCATGTCAATAATATGTATCCACTCAGGCCTTCATCTCCTACTACATTTCAGTGAAAGGACGTGGCAAAGCGTTCACTCTTCGGTACTCTCATCTATGGCTGTCCTATCTCAGTGCTTCCTGGTTTTAACTGCACACATGTCATTCAGGATGTACTTGAGCTGAACCTCTGAGACCTGTGATTCTGCATGGCTGCAGGCTTCCAGGTGAAGTGGGCACCCCGATCCCTGGACTACACTTTCAGTATCTCCAATGTGAGCAGATCACTCACATATACTGGAAGACACACCACTAAAATACAGGACGATAACCCCAACCCCAGAGTTTCGGGCATAGTGAGTCTTGGTTACCAGCTGGAAACTGCATTTCTAGTAATTTCAATCAGCATTTTCAGAAGCTGTTTCGTCAGGTTTGGGCAGCACACGAAGAACCAATTGCCTGGTACTCTGAAACAGAAATATTGGTTTCCTCATTATTTTGTTTGTTTGCTTGCTTATTTATTCGAGCTTTTCTGAGACGGGATCATTTAACCTAGGCCGAGCTCAATGTCCTAATCCTCCTTTGGCCATGCTGGAATTGCGGGCATGCACCACTACCATTCCAGACCCAGCTTTTCCACTGAACTTAAGCAAATTACAAGACTTTCTTTGGTTTTGTTGTTTAAAAAAATCATTCATAAACTCTTAACATGACTTGCATTTCTCATTGCTGTGACGAAACCCACAGCAGAAGCAACAGGAGAGAGCAATGGCTTGTTCCCGCTCTCATGCGTCACGTGACAGTGAACGGTGATGGAGGCAGTTTGGAACCCTGCCCCAATGGCCTACCTCCTCTACTAGCCAGGCCTCCCTCCTCAGGGCTGCACAGCCTTCAAAACACTACTATCAGGGGCCTGAGCATTCGATACATGGAGGATGTTCGAGAGTCAAACTGACAGCGCCTGTCGTTCTGAAAGCTTCCTGCTCCTACTGGCAGCTGTTTCTAAATAAACTCGAATGCCATAGTAATTGTAAACTTCACAGAAATATGTTCTGACAATTTCTATTTGTTGTCATTTTTCATGATTTGGATTTTAAAAAATTTATTCTATTTTCATTTACATCTGTGTGTACTTTGTACAACATGTGTGCAGATGCATGTGCATGCCAGAAGAGGGCCTCTCTTTTGGTTAGTTCTTGGCACCTTGAAATACAGAACATAGAAATACTTGGGTAGAGAAAATCTCAATTGAAGAATTGCTTCCATCAGACTGACATGTAGGCAAGGCTGTGTGGACATTTTCTTAGTCACTGATGTGGGAGGTGCTATCATTCTGGATGTTATCACCCCTAAGAAGGTGATCCTGGCTTGTGTGACAAAACAGGCTCAGAAAGCTGCATAGAGCAAGCCAGAAAATAGCATAACCCATGGTCTCCGCTTCACTTCCTGCATCCAGGTTGTCTTTTTTGAGTTGCTTTGACCTCCTTCCATGACGGGAGCCGAAAGAAGACCTTTCCTACACCAGCTGCTTTTGGTCGTGTTGTTTCATCCCCTGATAGAAAGCAAACTAAGGCCATCTCAGATGTCCTACAGCTGGAGTTAGTGGCAGTTGTGAGTCACCCAAAATGGTTGCTGGGAAGTGAACCCAGGTCCTCTGCAAGAGCAGCAAGAACTTATAACCCCAGAATCATGTCTCCAGTCTCCAGCTGTAATTGCTTTCTTTGGCAGGATCTCATATTGATTTGACTGGCCTGGGATGCCTGTTCTTCCTGTCTGCACCTTCCAAATGCTGAGACTACACGCATGTGTGTTATCATGCCTGCTCACAGTAGTGTTTCTTCTAAGATGGGCTATTCCAGTGGCTCTTTCTGTTGCTCTTTGTCTGTTGGTTGAGACAGGGTTTTGCTATGTAGCTCTGGCAGTCCTGGGACTCATTCTGTGGCTTCGCTTCTGATCTGAAGATGATCTTTCTGCCTCTGCCTCTTCCATGTGCTAGGGTTGCAGGCATGTACCACCACTGCTACCTCAGGTACTGTCTCATTTGCTCTAACTGTTTAGGAAGCAGAACCCATATTGAGCACAAGAGGATTTTCTCATTGATCCTTCGTGGCAAACATATGAAATGGTGTTTAAATTATGTTATATTCTTTCTTTATTACAGTGTGCACATCTGTATATTCACTGCATGCTGTGGTGGGTGTTGAAGGCCAAACAATGATTTTGGGGGCCAGCTTTCCTCCTTACCTTCTGTGAGTCTCATAGATTGAATTCAGGTTCTCGGGATTCATCTGCTCTAAGTAGTTTTTCTTTGTAGAATCTGGACTGTGGCAATTGTGAGGGGGTTACTTGCTTTCCTTGGGCAGCCGTGGAGAAGCTGGTTACCACCCAGCCAAGCAATCACAGAGCCAGCGCTCCGCTTGTGAAGTACATTCGTGCAGAGCACCACAGAATTAAAAAGAAACAGGGAAGTGAGACAAGTGGACACTGGGGTCAGGGTTTAAAATGCAGATCAGCCCATTTCCCTGCTCTTTCATCCCCAAGGTGCTGATAATCACAACTAATAATGAGTTTGACAAACGCTGACACAACAGCATGTATTCTGACACGTGTGTATACATGTACATGCATTCCAGGAACGTTCACAGCTAGTCTGCAGTGGGAGATGAACCAGATGGGGCAGGACAGAACTTTCTGGGTCAGTGAAGACCTCTGTGCTAGTCATGGGAGTATATGCACAGCCAACACACTGAGTTGTCCATGGAAGGCATGAGGATATTTTTACCTGTCAGTTCTACCTCAATCAAAAAGACATAGCTAGTTAGTTGGACAATCAGAAGTTAGTACCCTGTTTCCCAGATCAAGCACTGCAGAGGGAGAGGGCTGTTTTATGTCACTGGCTTTCTGCTTCTCATCTCTCGTCAGAGCTTTGCACCAATTATAGGGATGATGCAAGTGTTTACTCATTAAGGCAGTTGCATTTGGAAGAAGGCAAAATTAGGCCTGCAACGTGTCATCCCAAACCACAGATGATGTTAGATTCAACAGCACATGATTCCGTGTCATACACTCACCTCAATTCTTGAGGGACCATTGTTTGTCGGTGAAGTCACCAAATTTGGTGATGTCCACGCACCTGTTCCTCTGTCGTCTGGGCTTGTGGTGCTGGGGCCTCTAATCTCCTCATCAGATAATGGCAGACAGTTCCCTGAGAACCCCATTTACTGTGGCCATCCATTCGGAAGGTCACTCCGTTTAGTGTCCTCACTAAGTGCCACTCTGAAGTTTAATAATTTTCCTGGCTCCGGAGTTTCTTCCTCCAGTGTATCTGTGTAATTTATTCTTGTTACAACTCATTCCCCTTCATCTGCCCATAAACTGCAGTCAGGATACTTCATGATATTACCAGCACTGTATAATTTACAAACGGCCTTACATACCTAAGGTCTTTTTGGAAAGAAAGACTAAATTGGTGCAGAGAAAGCGAGGTGAAACAAGTAGGGTTGAGGAGTTTCCTTTGAGACAGCTCAAAGACAGGCTTTTATAGCGGTGGTTTCTCATTCCTTAGACAGGGAGCCGCTGCTTGCAGGGGGAAATAGAGCATGCAGCTATTTTCTGTTCCTAATTAAATTGTTTGCTGCTGGTGGCAAAACAGAATCTGCCACTGTTTAACAGGCAACACCAAGGTAACAGGCACTGGGGTTCTAGCACAGAGATACTGGGCTCTGAGCAAAGACTGTAAAGCTAAGGAAATGAGCATGATTCCTACCTAGGAAGAACTTTCTGCATTATCAGAGAGGTCTGCCTTGAAAGTGGAAATCCGAAAAAGCCAAGAATTCATAGGAAGCAGCATTTTAAACTGTTCTGCTGTGTCCAGGTGTCAAGGAGAGTCAGAATAGTCTGTAATTCTTCAAGTTGCAAAACAGAAATCTGTCCTGTCTCCCCATGCCTTGATGTATGATTCTGTTAAAGGGAACAGGAGTCGCAAGCCGGAAGAGAAAAACCCACATCTGCCTGATCTCCGACATTTAGAATTGTGAACTGAATTTTCTCTTTTTACTGCCTGGGGTATGGGAGAAAAATCACAGCACCATCTCTGCTTGTTCTGGAAAAAAATAAACATGTTCACCAGCTGCACGTGCCCCTGTTCTGTGCTCTGTTTGGGGTCTTACAGTGCCAAGGTCGATTTAAAACATTTTAAAGGCATCGTTTTTTTAGATTAGCTGCCAGAAGTGCTGCAAGTCCAGCTCAGGGCTGTGACAGTTTCTCTGGCAAAGATGGAGCTTTGAAACCAGTGATTTTCCATTCATATTGCAAATGAGAAATAGTGAGCAAATAATGCTGAGGTGTAAGTGCTATTTAAAGATTCCTTAAGACACACTCAGATGCTTAAAGAGTTAAGCTGTGCCATACTCCACTTAAAGTCATAGCCTCGGAGGATGGAGCTTTCCATAAAGGTTGGCTTCCTAAGGCTGTTGCCTGAGAATCAGTGGTGAGGCCCCTCCCCACCAAAGCAAACAAGGTACACAGTGACAAAAGGCTCACATTAACACAGACCCCATCTCCTCAGCTCTAGTACTCCCATTAACCCACGCTCCCCTTCTTCCCGGCACTTATGGATGCGCCTCTGAAAGCCTCCTGCAAGAGCCTAGAAGCATGATTGTTCTTTCACTCGGGGATGGGTGTGGCGGGGCCAGGAAGGTAATACCCACAAGCAGAAAAGGAAGCGGGGGTTGACTACTTTTATGAATACATCGAAAGCCCTGTTATGATTTCAGAAACCTTGATGCGATTGAAGGTTTGTAAATTCTAGATCTCTCTTTTAAATGGTTTTGTATTCTTCTTTGGTAAGCCACTTCAAGATTCCAGCTAGGTATGCAAAGAGGGCTGACCTAGTAAGTCACATGCACAGTGGCAACCTGGGCTTAGGCATCAGCAGTCTGGGAACGAACGCAGCCTTGAAAGTCGCCTGCGGTTATTTATCTGTGTCTGAGCAGAGCTGCTTCCTTCCTTCTGTGAGGGGTGTGGGGCGAAGGTCACTTCTCTGAATTTTGAAATGCTGACACAGAAAAGGAAGATAAACAAAAACCCTAGACATTTATCTTAGTTTGTTATCTGTTTTCCATATAAAATATGTTCATAAAGATTTATACAAATAATCATGTGTATGACTTAATAATTAGCCATGTGTATATAGCATTGAAATACACAGACTTAGGAAATACAGAATATTCCTATTTTCCTATGAAAATTAGGGAGTTTGATTAATTAATACTGAAATGTAGTAGAATTCCTATGGAAGTACTTATGGCATCCGCAAGAATGCCAGATGAGTTCATTGTGATCTCTGTTGTTACAAGGAATACCAATGAATTAATAATGCTTGGATACTCAAAATGAAGTGTTACCAAGTGTTGTGGTATAACAAATGTGGTTAAATATTATGTGGCTGAAGTTATTATAAGCTGAGTCTCAATCAAAAGAAAGCAAAATTTCATGTTTATTGCAGGGACTGAAGAACGGAACCAAACCAGTGTTTCTAAGCATCATGCTTCCTATGTTTGAAGTCCTTACAGCCTTCTCCAAACACTGCAACCATTAAATTACCTTGGTTCGAAGTGGCAGAGGTGGTAGGCGGAGGTGGAGAGAATGGCGGGAAAGGGTGGGATGTAGGTGGCTGTGAGTAAGGGAACAACTGCCATGGAAAGAATCCAGTCACCTGCGAAGTAAATGTATGATTTTTTCATAGTTACACATTTAAAAGCATGGGATTTCTGGCCATCATTTGTGTCTCGTCACAGGCTCATTAAGACAGTTTATAAAAGAATTTAATATATTTTAAGAAACTGAACTAATGATAGAAAAGAACATTTCAGCTTTCTATAGAGCAATCATATGTCACAGAATCCATACCAATCTCTAAAATAAATGGTATTCGTGACACAGTCCAACTACATTTGCGTAAATGACTGCCGTGAACTCTGTTGCCGCAAAGCAGGAGTCTCCATGAGCATGGCATTATTTATGCACTTAGATGAGGTACATTGTGACAATGCATATCTATTATAGATTTAGTAAGACATGAAGGCATGAGTGGATTTAATCAGACATATAATTATTTTTATGCCTCCAACTCAAAAATATGCGTAAATAAATTTATGGTTATTTTGCAATCAGTGGGAATGGTCTTTATGAATGTTGGAACAGCTGCTAGGAAACAGACTCGCAAAAGGAAGAGAATGGCTTGTATCCTCCAATTGGCAGCCACAGAGGGATGGTTAGCTAGATTGCCCTGTCTTAGCTCTTAAATACTCATTTTATCATCCTCAATATTACACAAGCAGGCCCTGATTCTTTCCTTTTGTGGCCCCGGAAAACACTGTCTCAGAGGAGGACCTCTGGACACATCTGTACGTTACACCGCTCTTACGTTCTAGTTCGGAGCTGCTGCTGTCATGCCTGCTGCATGATTTCCACATTCCTGTTTATTCTATTATTGGTGGTATCACTCTAGTTCTTGAGATGGAACATTCTCATTCGAAATAATGGGCTATGCTGATGCGTCCACTTCTGTCAAATATGTTGATTCTGATGTCTGTTAGGGTTGCTGCTCCCGCGTTCACAGTGGCTTTAAGGTATAAAAAAAAAAAACTTTGCTGCCAAGCAGAATGAAATCTTCGTGTTAGCTGATTCTGGTTATGCGTTGAAACATCTAATAAATTACACTTCCATAAATGTAGATCTTGGACAAATACTCCGAGAAAATCTAATTTTCTTGAAGTACATCTTTTTTCATTCTCTCAAGTTTTCAGTTGAAATTTAGTGCTTTTGACTGGTGAGAAATTAATAACATTGGCATCTGTAATCGTCTCTCTAACTTACAGCAAAGAAAAAGCTTCCCAGAGACATCCTAATGTGTCAATTAGGATCCAGGCATATTATCAGGAGGAATTATTTCATTTGTCTGGGATTAGGTATATATTAAAGTAGGAAACAACCAGGCACACTAAAGACACTCCTGCGCTACAGGCTGAGGCAGATCACGTAAATGAAACTGTCGCCTGGGTTTCCCAAGGTGGAGGAATTTGAGCCTTCAATCTCAATTCTATGCATATGATCATTTCCAGTACTAACCCGTTGGGTTAATAGCAGCAGCCTTAAATGTCATGGGCATCCAACTTTTGTAAATCATGGGATTCCCTTTTATTCACGTATCTTGTTTCAGCGATCAGTAGCATTCCCAATAAATCATACAAAGGCTAGTTGGAAGAGTTCGTACTGAATAAAACTATAAACCCGGCTTGCGGGGATGCCTTACGCTGCCCAGTCCGAGCCGCGAAATAGCCTGGTTCTTTGGCAAACCGCAGAGCGCCCTCTGTTGATAGAAAAAGCAACGCGCAGCAAGGGAGCCGACTCGGGTCCTAGGGACCTGAAACCGCAATGCTGAGATTAACCGG
>LOEQ01003729.1:129669-142548 GCA_001685075.1 Bramus lutescens | reverse complement strand
TGTTTGCATTCCCACCAGCAATGGATGAGTGTTCCCCTTACTCCACATCCTCTCCAGCAAAGGCTATCATTGGTGTTTTTGACCTTAGCCATTCTGACAGGTGTAAGATGGTATCTCAGAGTTGTTTTGCTTTGCATTTCCCTGATGGCTAAAAATGCTGAACATTTTTGTAAGTATCTTTTAGCCATTTGAGATTCTTCTGTTGAGAATTCTCTGTTTAGTTCTGTACCTCATTTTTGATTGGGTTATTTGGAGTTTTTATGTCTAATTTCTCAAGTTCTTTATAAAGTTTTGGAGACCAGTCCTCTGTCTGATGTGGGGTTGGTATCTTTCCCCATTCAGTAAGCAGCCTTTTTGTCTTATTGACTGTGTCCTTTGCTTTACAGAAGCTTCTCAGTTTTAGGAGGTCCCATTTATTTATTGCGGCTCTCAGTATCTGCGCTACTGGTGTTATATATAGGAAGTGGTCTCCTGTGACCATGCATATAATGCTACTCCCTACTTTCTCTTCTATGAGGTTCATTGTGGTTAGATTTATATTGAGGTCTTTAAAGGTAAATCTGAACTCAAAACACGTACCACTATCTATACGATCTATTTTCATTCTTCTACAGGTTGACATCCAATTTTGCCAGAACCACTTGTTGAAAAAGCTTTCCCTTTTTTCCATTGTATATTTTTAGCTTCTTTGTCAAAAAATCAGGTGTTCATAGGTGTGTGGATTAATATCTGGGTTTTTGATTCAATTCCATTGGTCAACCTGTTTTTTATGCCAATACCAAGCTATTTTCATTACTCTAGCTCTATAATAGGGCTTGATGTCAGGAATGGTGATGCCTTTGGAAGTTCCTTTATTGTACAGGATTGTTTTGGCTATCCTGGCTTTTTTGTTTTTCCATATGAAGTTGAGTATTATTCTTTCAAGGTCTGTGAAGAATTGTGTTGGGATTTTCATGGGAATTGCATTGAATCTATAGATTGCTTCTGGTATAATTACTATTTTATTATGTTGATCATACCTATTCAAGACCATGGGAGACCTTTCCATTTTCTTTGTATCTTCTTCAGTTTCTTTCCTTAAAGACAAAGTTCTTGTCATACAGGTCTTTCATGTGTTTGGTTATTGTCTCCCAAAGATATTTTATATTATTTGTGGTTATTGTGAAGGGTGATGTTTCTTTTATTTCTTTCTTTGCTTGTTTATCATTTGTATATAGGAGGGCTAATGACATTTTTAATTGATCTTGTATCCTGCCACATTACTGAAGATATTTATCAGTTGTAGAAATTCCCTAGTAGAGTTTTTGGGGTCACTTATATATACTATCCTATCATCCGCAAATAATGAAAGTTTGACTTCTTCCTTTCCAAATTGAATCCCTTTGATCTCCTTTTGTTGTCTTATTGATCTAGCCAGAACTTCAAGAACTATGTTGAGTAGATATGGAGAGAGTGAACAGCCTTGTCTTGTTTCTGATTTTAGTGGGATTGCTTTGAGTTTCTCTTCATTTAACTTGGTATTGCCTGTTGGCTTGTTCGATATTGCTGTTAGTATGTTTATATATGTTCCTTGTGTCCCAGATCTCTCCAAGACTTTTATCATGAAGGGGTGTTGGGTTTTGTCAAATACTTTTTCAGCATCTAATGAAATGATCATATGGTTTTTTCTTTCAGTTTATTTATATGGTGAATTACATTGATAGATTTTCATATGTTGAACCATCCCTGCATCTCTTAGGTGAAGCCTACTTGATCATGGTGGATGATTTTTTTTGACGTGTTCTTGGATTCAATTTGCCAGTATTTTGTTGAGTATTTTTGCTATGTTTATGAGTGAGATTGGTCTGTAATTCTCTTTCTTGGTTGATTATTTGTGTGGTTTTGGTATCAGGGTAACTGTAGACTCATAAAAAAGAGTTTATAAAGCACTTAGTGCTATGAACTTTTCTCTTAGCACTGCTTTCACAGTTTCCCATAGGTTTGCGTACATTGTGCCTTCATTTTTGTTGAATTCTCAGAAGTCTTTAATTTCTTTCTTGACTCAGGCATGGTTCAAAAGAGCACTATTTAATTTCCATGTGCTTGTGGGATTTCTAAAATTAGTGTTGCTGTTGGATTCTAATTTTAAGAAACCATGGTGATCCGATAAATTACAGGGGTTGCTCCAATTGTTTTTATATCTGTTGAGGTTTGCTTTGTTACAGAGTATGTGGTCAATTTTAGAGAAGGTTCCATGAGGTGCTGAGAAGAAAGTATATTCTTTTGTGTTTGGGTGGAATGTTCTGTATATGTCTGTTAATTCTGTTTGAGTCATATTTGTTAGTTCTTTTATTTCTCTGTTAAGTTTTGGTCTGGTTGACCTGTCCATTGGGGGAAATGAAGTGTTGAAGTCTCCTACTATTAATGTGTGGGGTTTGCTGTGAGATTTAAGCTTTAGTAAAGTTTTTATTACATATGTGAGTGCTCTTGTATTTCGGACATAGATGTTCAGAATTGAGACTTCACTTTGATGAATTCTCCTGTGATGAGTATGTAGTGTCCACCATCTCTTTTAATTGATTTCAGTCTGAAGTCTATTTTGTTAGATATTAGGATAGCTACACCTGCTTGTTTCTTAGGTCCATTTGATTGGAAAACCTTTTCCCAACCCTTTACTCTGAGGTAATGTCTGTCTTTGAGGTTGAGGTGTGTTTCTTGTANAGCTACACCTGCTTGTTTCTTAGGTCCATTTGATTGGAAAACCTTTTCCCAACCCTTTACTCTGAGGTAATGTCTGTCTTTGAGGTTGAGGTGTGTTTCTTGTATGCAGCAGAAGGCTGGATCCTGCTTCCATATCCATAAGAATGGTCTCTCAGCTTATGTCATTTTATAGGTGAATTGAGTCCATTGATATTAAGAGATATTAATTACCAGTGATTGTTAATTTTTGTTATTTTTTTGTTTTTGTGGATACAATTAGATTCCTTGGGTTGGGATTTTCCTTCTAGTACTTTCTGTAGGACTGGATTTGTGAATAGGTATTGTTTAAATCTGATTTTGTCATGGAAGATCTTGTTTTTTCCATCAATGGTGACTGAAAGTTTTGCAGGGTATAGTAGTCTGGGATTGCATCCATGGTCTCTTATCGTCTTTAGCAGATCTGCCCAGAACCTTCTGGCTTTTATAGTTTCCATTGAGAAGTTGGGTGTAATTCTGATAGGTCTACCTTTATATGTTACTTGACCCGTTTCCTTTGCAGCTTGCTCGGGCAGCTCCTTCAGCCAAAATCCTTTAAGATATCAGCCCTCTTGGGTGTGGTCTCTTATACTGTAAATGTAGTTGTAAGCATGCACTTTCTCTCCTGCTTCCAGCTCTCACCTCCAGCTGCTAGATTTGGTTCCTGTTCCTTGTTTGTGAAGAGGACTGTGAACTAAGATTTTGGTCTGTAAGTCTACCCCTAAATAAATAAACCTTTATTATATGTAATTCTTGAACTAGTGTGTGATTATTTTGTAACATTCAGCATCACCTGGCATCCAAATGTGGGGACCAGTCCACCCTTTTGGGGGGGATCAGTTTGCCAGCCACATGGCACACTGGACACTGAATCTCCTGACTGCAGCTCTAGCAAGCACCCAGATGCAGCCGGCTGCTGCTCAGCACTCCCCAGCTCACGACCCACACACAGTCACTTGGCATATTACTTACTGGTACACATGGTGCTGCCTGCAATCCCTGCAGCACACACAATCTGCAGCTCACACTGATGGTAAACTTTGCGTTTTCTCTTTATTCTGGACTCCAACTCTCAGAATCATTTGGTTGCCTTAATAATTGCTCTTAATTTGTTAAACAAAGCATAGTTTTCAGTACCTAAGTAATATGCTTACTTAGTTGCTAGCATCTCGTGGCCACATGGCTGCAACTCTCACACCTGCTGGCCAATAACGATTATTACACCTACTCCAAGTCATTGTAATTGCCTTATGACAGGTAGGATCTGAAAAATTACAAAAATTGCTAATAACATAACTATCCAGGAGTTCAATAATTATTTTGCTTATACTATGGATGGTATTTTACAAGGATTATGTAGTTTTTCTTCTATATTCCTTTACTTGATTCTAGGAACTAGTTTTGTTTTCATATTAGCTCATTAAAAATGGTTTGACAACAGGTCCAAGAATGAGGCAATTTTAGAAATAACACAGTCTTTACAGACTAATAATGGACAGTCAGTTGGGAAGATCAGTACTATGGAGAGGGATAGCATCAATTTGACAAAATTATCTAAAACAATTTATGCTGTTGAATTTAACAATCAGAATCTGTGAAAAATTATGATAGAGGAATGGATAAAGATATCTCTCCAAGAAGGTCATATGCATATAATCAAAATTACGTCCAAGGATGAGACATTATCTTCACTGAACAAATCTTGTACCTTGGAAACCTCAGTGGGGATCCTCAGAATTATAATAGAACTAGACAGGAGATTCAGACTTTACAAAAGGCAGTAGTAAAAAGAACTGAAAAGATTGAGGAATTTATTGAAATTGATGAGCAGGAACAGAAGGAACAAGGACAAGATTTAGCCTCATCAGTACATGCCAGACTCCTGTGTGACTTACACAGAGTTTTAACTACATATCCAGTAATTTCCTCAAAAAGACCATCTGGCACAAAGTACTCTAAGGTAGTCAAAGAATATGCACAGAAACCAATACGTATAAGCAATCTAAAAGAAATTAAACAAGCAATAGTTTCTTATAGGCTACCTTCAGCTTTTGTCAGGGAAATGGTGAAAATGTGTGCTTTAAGAAAAATGGCCACTCCACATGATTGGCTTCAATTAATCTCAGCAGTCCTAGAAGATGGACCTCAGCTGATTTAGAAATGTTATTAGAAAGAAGAGGCAAACATTTTAAAACAACGAGGGAAAGCAAAAGTATCAGACTTCCCCAAATCAAATTCTTGGCAAGGGTCATTACTCTGGTAGTTTCATTACTCAGGCAGATGAGGTAAAACAGACACATCTTCACAGTGTACAAAAAGATTTATCACATGACAACACCACAGTTCCTTGTGTTGTGGTGACCCGCAACCATAAAATTATTTTTGTTGCTACTTTCATAATTGTAGTTTTCCTACTATTATGGATTGTAATGTAAGTAACTGTGTTTTCTGGTGGTCTTGGGCAACCCCTGTAAAAGTCTTTTGACCCCTAAAGGATTCGTGGTCCACAGGTTGAGAACCACTAGTCTAGAAAGTTTCTTTGTCTTGTTTATTCTTGTTTCTAATATACTCACTTTTACCACCACTGCTAAGGAGAGGCACCCACAAATCATTTTCATCTGTGTGTGGATACATTCTCATAAAAAGATTCACAGAAATATGTGAAGTTGTACATAAGTCTAGAGGCTTCCCAGTAGCTGTAGAATATAACCAGAAAGTAAGGTTAAGAATCTTTAGGCAAGTTATTTGGAAGATTATGTATGTAGCTACATCAATTACATTTCCTGTTGTGAGGGAATACTCAAGGAGAATCTTAATGCCCCATCCATCCTGTCAGGGAAGGAGAGACAAGAAAGCTTGATGCAGCTGGTCATGCTGCATCCTACCTCAGGAGACAGACAGAGGAGTGGAGGCATCCATCAGCTTGCTTTCTCATTGTTTCGTGCCATCCAACTTCAGTCTGTGCCTTCCCTCCTCAGTTAACCCTTTCTGACACCATAGACACCCAGAGATGTGCTTCTGTGGTAATTCCAAACCCAGGCAAGCTGTCACTGAAGACTTACTGTCACAGTAACAAATCCCAGACTCTCTTGGCCTCATTCCCACAAGTGGGAAGGAGGTATCAGAACTTAAATGAAGGAGGTGGGGACTTGAATGCTAATTCTAGAGTCCCTAAGCCAGAGTTACTAATTCAGCTTTCCAGGAAGAGTTCTTGAAATGTATGCTGTTGATTTCTTGACTTATAGAAGCTAGTAAGATGTACTACAACAAGAATAAGGATAGGTTTCTCTGGGATTGTGTTTTGTAGGCTGATTTTCTTTGCTTTGTGTTTAAAAAACACTTATGAGTGAGTACATGTGATAATTGTCTTTCTGGGCCTGGGTTATCTCACTCAAAATGATGTTTTCTAACTCCATCTATTTGCCTGTAAAATTCAAGATGTCATTATTTTTTTCCATTGTGCAAATGAACCACATTTTCCTTATCCATTCTTCAGTCAGGGGGAATTTAAGTTGTTTCCAGGTTTTGGCTATGACAAACAATGCTGATATGAACACAGTTGAGCACATGTCCTTGTGCCATGATTGAGAATCCTTTGGGTATATGACCAAAAGTGGTATTGCTGGGTCTTGAGGAAGGTTGTTTCCTAATTTTCTGAGAAATCACCACACTGACATCCGAAGGGGCTGTACCAGCTTGCATTCCCATCAGCAATGCAGAAGTGTTCCCTTTACCCCACAATCTCTCCAGCATAAGTTGTCCTCGGTGTTTTTGGTCTTGGCCATTCTTACAGGTGTAAGATGAAAAAAAAAGGAAAAAGAATAAAGACAGGGAAATGGAAAATGAATGACATTTGACACAAGAGGAATTCCAAATAGCTACTGATGCAGAAAAGGATAATTGTTACTTCCAGCAGTCGGGGACATTTTGGCTAACACAAGCCAAAAGAATATTTTCCACCCACCAGACAGAGCCTAGATCTGGAAAAGAAAAATAGCTGCAGATGGCTGGACAGTGGGAAATGAGCACAGGCAGTCATGCACCCCAGGGGCTGCACATCACACCACCTTTTTACAAAGACACAGACAACAGACACTCACAAGCACACATGTTTCTGCATCTAATAGTCACACTTTTTTTTTAAAAAAAGATTCTATGGAAATAAAATTCTAGTGTGGTCAATGATATTGTTCAGAGGTTAAAAGCACTTGCCACCAAGCCTGATGATTTGAGTTCCTTCCCTAGGTCCCACATTGTAAAGGATGAGAACCCACTTCTCTCTCCTCCACATGGGTGCCATGGCATGTGCGTGTGTGTTCGTGCACGTGTGTGCACGATGTGTCTTTCATCTGTATCTCTTTGTCTGTCTCTGTCTCTCTCTTCCCACATTTACAAAGATGATAACAATACCTACTTCCCAAAGAGACTTCAATAACAGTTAAAGACACAGCATGGAGAATAGTAAGTTCTTAATAATGTGAAATTTAGTAGTTATGATTACTGACACTTTGTTGCTTTTCAATCAGTGGTCTATTGCCACATGAATGTAATTGTGCCAAATAATTCTGTATCATGACTATTCTTGATGCCCTATCTTTGTGTTTCTCACCCTGACTGGGGATCTAGAGCACCCTTATCAGACTGTGCAGGCAGCTAATACTTCAGGTGTTATATGATGCTAAGATTTGTTCTCAGAAAAAAAAGCACTTGTTCTTTCTGCCCATGAACCAAATATTAAGTAAGAATTCCAAGAGAGATGTGGGCTGGCGGTGTGAGCCTAAGAAGCGGCCCAAGCCACTACACTTGTGAACTTGAGCATGGCCCTAAGGATGGGGAATGGAATCCTTGCTGAGCTGGACTTTGTGCTCAGGAATCAGAGGTGGGGGTGCTGTAGAATCAGACGCATGGGATTTCTAAGGCAATGACTTACAGGAAAACACTGCTACACTGAGACTGCTCAGTTCAAGGGTGGCTCTGCTGAGGGCCCCTGGGTCTCACTCTGCTCAGTTCAAGGGTGGCTCAGCTGAGGGCCCCTGGGTCTCACCCTGCCTAGAATTCCCTCTCTCTGATCCAAAGGTGGTGGCATTTTTCTCCAGATTCATATTGCTGCTTAAGACCACACTCCCCCCCACACACACAGATCTTCACTTCTATCCCATCACCCAGAATGGAAGAGCTTCCAAAACACTAACATTGTCTAACTTGACAGCCTCAGCAATATTTATTGCCTTCTAATATTTTTTTCTTCAGACTGAGATAAATCTATTGTTTTTCATGGCCAACTATGGATCCTAAGGCTCAAGAAAGGTACATGAGTTTGACATGCTCCTTTATCTGCAATGGCTGGAAAAATGCTTGGGACACAAAGGAAATAATATTCAAATGGTTTAAAAAAAAACCCAAGGTACCAGTTGAAGTACCTCAGGAAACAAGAGGAAGACTTTATTTTGTGCGAACCTCAGCTATCCCAAGCATCCAGCTATAGCCTGAATTCCAGTTACCCACTTCCCCTCCATCTGCCCAGCTCTAAATACTGCCAAACAACAGCCTGAGCCATTCAGCCAGATGAGAAGAATTCTCTTCCCAGGGTCCCTGTGTTCCAATCACAGATGGCCCAGGTAAAGCTGGAGCCAAACAGCTGGGTTTACCACTCCTTGGAAATGCACACCTGGGCAACTGCAGGGCAGCTTGAAGTAAAGTGTTAGACACGACTTTTGTAGGAGTTTTTCAGTAGTCTGGCAAGGTGGGAAGGCCTCAGAAAGCAGAGTTTCCATCCGGACTGGATGTTGTTGGGAAGTAGGGGTTAATTTCATGACCAGATATCTTAAAGTTTTTCCTTTGTAAAGTGTATTTTAATTTTTAATTTATGCTTGTGTGTCTGTTGTGTGTGTGTGTGTGTCTGTGTGTCTGTGTGTGTGTGTGTGTGTGTGTGTGTCCTATGGAGGCCAGAAGAGGGCCTGGGATTCCCTGGAGCTGGAGTTATGGACATAGTGAACTACCTTTTATGGCTTCTGAGAACCAAACTCCAGTCCTCCGGAAGAGCACCAAGCTACCTTAACAATAAGGTCAATTCTCTAGCAAAATCCAGCTTGTTAAACTGCAGGCCATGGGTCCTGTGAGGACACATAACTGAATGTGGAGCTTGTAAAAACATTTAGCAACAATAAAATGATTCTCAATGTGCAATGTCCAAATTAAGTCAAAGTTCAGAATAATAAATTCTATTTGTTTCCAGAAGAGCTCACTGAGTTATACTACATGATTTCACTATTGCCTTGGTTCTGAACATTACCACACAAACTTTGCACCATGTATGCACTGTCATCATGACACATAACACCCACAAATGCTCCCTGCAACACTTCAGATGAGTTGTGGTGTTTTTACTATACACATCAAGGTTCCTGCACTATAGAGGCATCAGGGTTTAATTGCAGAAAAGAAAATATTAAGATCTTCCAGCACCAATTCCCCCAATGCATCTGTGACCACTGGAGCCTTAAACCAGACTGTCCCTAGAGAGGTGAGTGTCTGGGTTTCCTAATGGAGGGCTCATCCCTCTGTGTCCTAGCCCTGGGAGGCACATCCTGGGACCCACCCCCACCCACCAAGCCCCAGAGACCCTGAAGCATCATCCCCACAAGCACAACCATTTCCCCACCACATCTGTGACCACTGGAGCCTTGACCCAAACTGCCCTTGGAGAGAGCCTTGGCCCTGCTTACACCTGGAGGAGCCCCAGAATATATCAGCATCCACTAGAGGCATGAATTTGCTTGCAACTGGAAGGAGAGCAACCACCTAAGCCACAGGGCCACCTTCACCAGTTGGAGGAAGAGGGACTCCCTAAACCACAGGCCCCATCTGCACCCTCTGGAGGAAGAGATGGGAAGATGGCAGTGTAAGAACACATTCAACATAAAAAGAAATATGGCAGCACCAGAACCTAGTGGTCCTGCAACAGGAAGACCTGAACATCCTAACCTAGAAGAAGAAAATGGCCTCAAATACAACTTTATAAAGATGATAGAGACTCTTAAGAGAAAATGAAAATTCCTTTAAAGAAATGGAGAAAAAGACAAAAAATTGGAAGAAGTCAATAAATCTCTTAAAGAAAGCCAAGAAAACCAATAATAAACAAACAGGTGAAACAAACAGCTCAGACAGTTTAAGATTTGAAAATTGAAATAGAGTCAATTAAGAAAACATAAAATGAGGGGATTCTGGAAATGTAAAATCTGGATAAATGAGCAGGAACTACAGAGGCAAGCATAACCATCAGATTACAAGAGATGGAGGAGAGAATCTCAGGAGTTGAACATATGATAGAGGAAATAGATTCATTGGTCAAAGAAAATGTTAAATGCAACAAATCCTTAATACAAAGCATCCAGGAAATCTGGGACACCATAAAAAGACCAACTCTAAGAATAATGGGGATAGAAGAAGGAGAAGAACTCCAGCCCAAAGGAACAGAAAATATATCCAACAAAATCATAGAAGAAAACTTTCACAACTTAAAGAAGAATATGCCTATGAAGGTACAAGAAGCTTACAGAACACTAAACAGACTGTACCAGAAAAAAAGAACTCTTGCCATATAATAATCAAAACAATAAACATACAGAATAAAGAAAGAATATTAAGAGCCAAGAAGAAAAAAGATCAAGTAACATATAAGAGTAGACCCATCAGAATTACACTGGACTTCTCAATGGAAAATCTAAAAGCCTGAAGGTCCTAGACAGATGTGCTGAAGACACTAAGGTATCATGGATGTAAGCCTACTACTATACCCAGCAAAGTTTTCAATCTCCGTAGACAGAGAAAACAAGATATCCCATAACAAAACCAGATTTAAACAATGCCTATCCACAAACCCAGCCTTATAGAAACACCCACAAAAGCACAGGCAACAGATAACCTACACCTCACACCAGCAAACTCAGAAGAAGGGAAACAAACACTACCACCAAAAAACATAACAGGATAAGCAATCACTGGTTGTTAATATCTCTTACTATCAATGGACTCAATTCACCTATAAAAAGACCCAGGCTAAGAGAATGGACATGAAAACAGGATCCAACATTCTGCTGCATACAAGAAACACACCTCAACCTCAAAGACAGACATTATCTGAGAGTAAAGGGTTGGGAAAAGATTTTCCAATCAAATGAACCTAAGAAACAAGCAGGCATAGCTATCCTAATATCTAACAAAATAGACTTCAGACTAACATCAATCAAAGGTGTTGGAGAAGGATAAAAACAGGAAAAAACCTATCAAGATGAAGTCTCAGTTCTGAACATCTATGCCCCAAATACAAGAGCACCTACAAATGTTTAAAAAATAGTAAAGTTTAAATCACACATCAAACCCCATAAACTAATAGTAGAAAACTTCAACACCCCACTCTCACCAATGGACAAGTCTGCCAGACAGAAATTTAACAGAGAAATAAGAAAACTAACAGATGTCATGACTCAAATGGACTTAACAGACATCTATAGAGCTTTCACCCAAACACACAAAAAAATACCTTCTTCTCAGAACCTCATGCAACCTTCTCTAAAACTAACCACATACTTGGTCACAAAGCAAACCTTAGCAGATACAAAAAAAAAATGGAATAACCTTTGTATCTTATCAGATCACCATGTCTTAAATTTAGAATTCAACAACACTAATTGTAGAAAGTCTATAAACTCATGGAACTGGAACAATGCTCAACTGAATCACCCTTAAATTAAGAAAGAAAGAAAGAATTAAAAGCTTCCCAGAATTCAATAAAAATGAATGCACATTATACCCAAACCTATGTAACACTGTGAAATCAATGCTAAGAGGAAAGTTTATAGTACTAACTACCTACATAAAAAATAATGGACAAATATTACACTAGTGACCTAAGAGCACACCTGAAATCTCTAGAACAAAAAGAGCTACTCCTCACCCAGGAGGAGTAGAAGACAGGAAATAATCAAATTGAAGGCTGACACCAATGAAATAGAAACAAAGAAAACAATACAAAGAATCAATGAAACACAGAGTTGGTTCTTCAAAAAAGTCAACAAGATAGACAAACCCTTAGCCAAACTAACCAGAAGGCAATGAGAAAATATCCAAATAAAAAAAATCAGAAATGAAAAGTGGGACATAACACCAGACATTGAGGAAATCCAAACATTCATACTTTGAAGCCTGTATTCCACAAAATTGGAAAATATAAAAGAAATGGATAATTTTCTGGATACGTACACATACAAAGCTAAATCAAGATTAGATAAACAATTTAAATAGACCTATAGCCCCTAAGAAAATAGAAACAGTCATCAAAAGTTTCCCAAACCAAAAAAAGTCCAGAGCCAGATAGTTTCAGTGCAGAATTCTACCAGAACTTCAAAGTGCTAAAACATTGCTAAACTCTTTCTATGAGGTTGCAGTTACTCTGATACCCAAAAGACACAAAGACTCAACCAAGAAAGAGAATTACATAACAATCCCCCTCATGAACAATGATGCAAAAATACTCAAGGAAATACTGGCAAACCAAAACCAAAACACATCAAAAAAACCATTCACCATGATAAAGTTAGCTTCATCCCAGAGATATGAGGATGGTTCAACATATGATAATCAGTCAATGTAATCCACCATATAATAAACTGAAATAAAAAAAGTGATCATCTCATTAGATGCTGAACTATATAAAAAGCCTTTGACAAAATCCAACACCCCTTCATGATAAAGGTCTTGGAGAGATCAGAGATACAAGGAACATATCTAAATATAATAAAAGCAAAATATAACAAGTCAACAGCCAACATCAACTTAAATTAAGAGAAACTCAAAGCAATTCCACTAAAATGGGGAACAAATCAAGCCTGTTCACTCTCCTCCATTTCTATCAACATAGTACTCAAAGTCCTAAGTAGAGAAATTGTAACATGAGGGGCCGGCTTGCTTGTTAGGGTTTCTGTCCTGCCTGGTACCCCACAGCCGGCAAGCCCCAAAGAAAATCACACAGAGATCTCGATAAGTTATAAAACTGATTGGCCCATTTGCTCAGGCTACTTATCAGCTCTTGTAGCTTATATTAACACATTATTCTGATCTATTTTTGCCATATGGCTGGGTACCTTTTTCAGCTGGCAGGTCACA
>LOEQ01003729.1:53042-65145 GCA_001685075.1 Bramus lutescens | reverse complement strand
AATGCTTTCTGGCTGCTCTGCAATGGCCCGTAGGAAAAATTTCCCAACCCTGCACGCTGTCCAGGTGACTGTTGTATTATTTTCTTGTCTGCTAAAATTTGAGGGGTCTCCCTGCAGATTTTTGCCCAACTCCTGCCTAGGAACAAAGCCCTGATCTGTTAACATGAGCTGCACAGGTTCAGTGGTCAGAACTGCTCACATAGCTTGCAAAATACCTCTTCCCCACAAATTGAGAGGAAGGTGTTCTAGGACAAATGATCTAAAAATGCCCTTATGACCTTCTTCATCCTTCCCATCTAAATATTGGGCACTGCACTCTGGAGAACTGGCCATTCCTATGCCCTGTAATGCTGTAGAGACTGGATGTAGAGTCCAGGATGCAGGCTAATATTTTTTAGCATTCACAGAAGAATCAGCCCCATATCTGGAAGGGCTTGGAACCATTTACCATTAATTGTTAATTTAAGTGTGGGGCAGTTCTCTAAACTAGAATCCCAAAATGGTCCAGAGATTCCCATGAAGCCAAACCCCTTGTCTCCTTGTTCTTGTTTACAGAATGGGTTAGTAGAGCAAAACATGGGCAAAAGCACTACTTGAGTGATTCTCGCTCCTTGAGGAATCCATTTCCAGCTTCAATCATAATTTTAATTTCTCCAGCAGAATCATAGCCTATAATTCCTGGTAAATTTTTAATTCCTTAAAAATGTTCAACTACTTTTACCCAAGACTATACCTACTGAACCCTCTGGAATAGGTCCATATACTCTAGTCCCTAAGGCCTGCATACCCATCCGTGGGGTCAATACTGCCTGGGCGGAGATACAGAGGTCCAGTCTGGCACTTCCTGGGGTGCCTTGGACAAGATCATGGACAGTGAGGAGTTTCTGTGAGGAATGAATCTGATGGGAACAGCTGGTCTGCTCATGGCCCCATACATTTGTGTTTTGTTGGCTCAGAGCAGGTCCTTCCTACCATTTCCTGACATGGGAAGGGGATTTCCTTGAATGTCAGTTTTAGAGCAGCACTCAGCCCAATGGGCAAACACCTGGATTTCCCCTGGGCTGACTACCTGCCCCTTTACAACACAGGACAAGTCCTTTTGAAATGCCCCAGTTGTCCTCATTGAAAACAAGTCTTTGATCTAGCTCCACTTTGTCTTCCCCTAAGGGCAGAAACAATCACCTGCTTCATCATGTGAGTGCTGTCAATGTCCCTGCATAAACAGATACAGCCATTTAAGCTCCTATTTCTATTGGGGTGTGTAGCTTCCTGACAGAATCTGTTAGCATTTTCATAGGCCAATTGCTTTATGACAGGCATAGCTGTGTCCAAATCCCCCAAAATGCAACCCCCCAGTTGTAACAGGTGGTCAACAAACTCAGGAAAAGGTTCTGAGGATCCTTGAAGAACCTCAGACAGCTGTTTCCCTGCTCCTTTATTAGGTAGAGCTTTCCATACTTTAATGGCCATGGCAGCTATCTGAGCATAAACAGCAGGGTCATAATTAATCTGTGCTGCTAAGCCCATGTACTGTCCTGCACCAATTAACACGTCAAGGTTATGCTGGGGAAAACCTGCAGTGGAGTTACACTGTGCAATATCTGTGCAATTTTCCTGCATTTCACCTCTCCATAACAATCTCCTCGCGAAAGACAAGCCCTGCAAAGCTGCATCCAGTCAATGGGCATAAGGTTGAATTCCACAAAAGATTCCATTAAAGCCACAGTGAAGGGGATATGAGTCCCATAGGCCATAACTGCTTCTTTTAGTTGCTTAATGTCCTGAAAAGCTACCTGATCCTCTGTCCTTGTGGATCAATAATCTCCACAACATGATAAATTTGCCTCTCTCTACTTAAATTATGTAGTCTGTGTTGGATTTCTCAGATGTCTGCCTCTAAGTCAATAGGGGCAGAGGCAGCAGCAAAAGGATTTGAAGCAGCAAGAAATGAATTCTGCCTTGAAGGTCTCCTGGAGACATTCTGTTTGCTTTTATCCTTCTTTTTCTAACTTCTTTTTTTAGCAGTACAATCTCCCTTTATAAAGTTTCTTCTTGCTCTTCTATATCCCTTTTAGTATTTTGAACTTCCCCCTCCTCTAAGCTCTTAATAGATTCTTCATCCTGAATCTCCTCAAAGGTTTTGACCAAATTCTCTAATTGCTCTTTCACTTTTGCATCATCACTGAGAAGAGTGTCTTTGACTAAACACCACAGTGAAAATGTTGCTATGGGAAATTCTTCTGACCCTTGTTCTTTTAACACTTTTTGAAGGTCAGCTTTTACCTGCTCCCAATCAGGAATATTAAATAGCCCTGCTTGTAGGAACCAGGGACTAAACTCTAAAACCGTCTTAATGATCTCTTGTGTTGTCTCAATTTTAATACTAGTGCCTTCTTTCTCTAAAAGAACTATCATTTGGCCCATCATTCGGCCCATGAATACTGGACCAGAATTACTAGCACCCATCTTAAATTCACCCTCACCATCAATTTCTTACCTGCTGGCCAGCCTTCCAAGGGTGCTTTCTCAGTTGTCCCCTATTTCCTGATCTTGCTAGTGGCCTCCAACTGTAGCACCTGCATTACTCTCTACAGCATAGTTCACACTACTGTACCATCCATGAGCTGGGCAAGGGCCTGGAGATTAAACAAACACACAAGAGATGTGGGTCATTTGTGAGGAGAGAATGCAGAATGCCGCTTATTCAAGCTTAGAAAAACCCCTATATACCTAGCTGGTGCACAACAGAAATCCCCCCAGGCAGGTGGGAAATTACCAGGCTCAAGAGTAAACAAAACTCCTAAGCTAACCACCAGTGGGGGCAGAGGGAGCACAGGAACAGTCAGAAGCTGCAACAAGATGTTTGACCAGACAATATCCTCAAGATGAACCCTGGGAGGAGGGGTAGCCCTGTGGGCCCTACATGATGGATCCTCTTTTGTATTCATTCTGTTAGCCTCTGTCTTTTTATAGGTGAATTGAGAACATTGACATTAATGACCACTGACTGTTAGTTCCTGTTATTTTTGGTTTTGTTATCATTGGTGATATTGTGTGTGTTTTCCTTCTTTGGGTTTTGTGTGTGATTATCTATTGCCTATGTTTTTGTGGGTGTAACTAGCTTACTTGGGCTGGAACTTTCCTTGTAGTACTTTCTGTAGGTATGGATTTGTGGCTAGGTATTGTTTAAATCTGATTTTGTCATGGAATATCTTGTTTTCTCTGTCTATGGTGATTGAAAGCTTTGCTGGGTATATTAGCCCGGGCTGGCATCCATGATCTCTTAGTGTCTGCAAAATATCTATCCAAGACTTTCTGGCTTCAGAGTTTTCATTGAGAAGTTGGGTGTAACTGCAGAACCATATTCTTAGCTCCTGGTTGCTGATTTTTGACTGCAGACACCGTGTGGCTGTTTGCCTCACGCTTCCACAGCAACGCCTCTCCCCTGTGATTTCTATACCCCTTGAACTATAAGCCAAAATAAGTCCTTCCTCCCTTAATTTGTTTCTTGTCAGATATTTCATCTTAGTGATAAGAAAAGTAATTACTACAAGATTATGCAAAGGAAGACTAAGATTTGATGATGTACCTTTCACTCTCCTAGGCACTGTCTGTGTTAGACCTCAGAAGAAGCCTGTGAGCTTTAAGTTACATCTCAAGCATTAAGTGGAGGCCAGTGAATTTTGACAATTCAGTTTCAAATGCTAAATTATTGATGGGCTAGGGTCTTGAATCTACATTTCTAAATCTATATCTTATATCATGTTGATCACAGCACATCACCTAATACTTCAGGAGGATAAAATCTTTCCCACAATATTCACTAGGGATCAAGGAAGCATCTAATCAATGAAATGTGGGAACAGTTCCCTTCAGAGCAGAAGCAAAGGAAGAAAGATTTCTAGCTTGTTCCTGTCTGCTTCTGCTCAGCATCTTTCTTCATATATAAGCCCAGGACTACCTGCCCAAGGGTAACACTATCCGCAGTGATCTGGACCTTCCTCCATCAATTATCAATCAAGAAAATGTTCCACATACTTGTTACAGGTCAATCCGGTAGAATGCATTCCTCCGGTCATATTCCCAGGTAACTCTAGTTGGTGTCAAGTTGACAAGTGAGACTATGACACTGGATTACTACAAGTTCTTATCTTCCCCACAATCCCTGCTTCCATTTCCTCTCCTCACTAGTTTTCCCTTTATATACAAACAGTTCCTTTAAAATTCCGGTTCAGAAGCTTATGGATGTCCACTACTCAACAGGAGGGGAGAGAAGAGGAAGCAGAGGCACTAAGCAGGGATTTCATGGGGAATGTGAATGTTTATGGCCTCTCTCATCTACTCTTCACCTATAGAATAAGGATGACAGTTGCTTTTGTTTTGTTTTGTTTTTAAGATAGGGTTTTGTTGTGTAGCTGTGGCTATCCTTAAACTCACTCTGTAGCCCAGGCTGGTCTCGAACTCACAGAGATCTGCCTGTCTCTGCCTCCCAAGTGCTGGGATTAAAAGTGTGTGCCACCACCACCTGGCTAGATGACAGTTGCTTTATGTCATAGTGTGAGTGGTTTGGTTACCCAAAAAGTAGAAAGTATTTGTTATTACAGTATTCTCTCTAATGTATTAAATAATTTAGTCTCATTTTTAGCTCATTTACTAACAAAGTGACCATATTAAAGTCTAATTTTTTTCTCACCAAATAAAGTCTAATCAATTTAGAATGCAACTCTGAATATTCAAGATGAAGGCACAAAGCAAATGTTTGGCACCATCACCCACCTCTACTCTCTCAGGGACATATACTTCTATCACACATATTTATCACCCGTGTTTGTTTGTTTGAGGTAGCATCTCACTGTGTGGTTCAGGCTGGCTTTGAATTCTTAAACCTCCTGCGTCAGCTGCACCATGAGGACCAAAATTACAGCTTAGGACCACCACACCTAGCTTTGCCATTTAGACTTTTATCAATATCAAATAAACTTCCATGTTGAGCCCTCTAACCAGTGCCTTTCCCAAGTGATCCAGTAACAATGAAACATTGCCTTCAAATTCTCTTAAAGCATTGCTAATAGGTCTGCTCTGCATTCACACAAGATGGGAGAAAAAGAGATATCTGACTGCTTCTAACTTCTCCCTTCCCTAGGGAAGAGCCCTTCACCATGTCCCAAAGGTTCATCAACTTATACAGTTTGCCATGGCCCTTCCCAGGAGAATTGGGAAATGGAAGAAAGCAGAGCATTGGAGGGGAGATTGCCAACCCCTGGCATCATGGAGGAGAGGAACCATCTTCAAGACAGGAAGGAGTCTGATGTTTCATGGTAGGTGAATGAGTTGGCATGACTGAGTACCCAAGGAGTAAGGCTGTCTTGGTGGCCGTGGTGAAGCTAGCCCTTGAGACCACACCTCTTTGGTCACTCCACCTGTGCTGGGCTTATTTATTAGCTAACTCTGACTCTACCCCTTAGATTATTAATTTCTTAAAGTCAAATATCATTTCCTTTTCCATTTTCTATTAAGATCTCACCTCTGTTCTGCCTTCTCCCACCATCCATTTACTAATATGCCTTGAAAGTAGCAGGCACTTGACAGGTCATTTTTCCCTTAAGTCTGATGGACAGTCATGGTAAGTGGTACGATCCCCAGGTGCTATGCTTCCGTGCCTCCATGTAAACTGGAGAGGTACCATTTCCAAGCTTGTTTAACTGTGCTGAGCACTGTGATTTGCTAGATTCCAACAACAATGCTTTCCTTTCGATGGCAGACTGGCAGCCCCACCATATGCTGTGCCATTCTGGAAGACATGACGATTCACAGCAACTCATTACCACCAGCAGCAAAGCAAACCAGCTCATGTGCTCAGCAGCCAATGGTTCGTCATGGGAGATAAAGGCTGAGGCCGCACTGGCAAGTTCTATGTCAACTCGACACAAATTTGAGTCATTTGGAAAGAGCTAGGCTCATCTCAGGAAATGTCCCCATAAGACTAACCTGTTTCCTTGATTGATGATTGATGTGGGAGGGCACATCTCACTGTGGGTAGTGCCATCCCTCAGCTGGAGGTATGGGGTGCTATAAGGAAGTAGGCGTGAGGAGCAACCCAGTAAGCAGTTCTCTATCTACCGTGTCCTAGGCATCAGCTCCTGCCTCCAGGTTCCTGCCTTGACTTCGCCGGATGATAGACTACAAACTGTAGATTGAAACAAACCCTTTCCTCCTCGGTCTGCTTTTGCTCATGATGCTTATCACAGCAGTAGAAGCCTGAACTAACACAAAGACCTTCTGTTTTCTACTAAATTGATAGTGTTGACTAACTTAGTTTTCAAATAATTTTGCTTCAAAATCTACTTGGACAGCAAACTGAAAACTTACACAGTGGTCAGGGTTTTCTAGAAAAACAGAACTGTTAGATTAAATTCACACACACACACACACACACATACACATGATTTATTAGAGCAGTTTACAGGCTGTTGCTCAGTTAATCCAAAAATGGTTGTCAAAAAAAAGAAAGCAGTATTTGTTCAGTCCATGAGACCAGTTGTCTCAGTTGGTCTTCAGAATACGCCAGAATCACAGAAATATGCTCAAATACCAGAGGAGGAATGGACTTGGCAGCCAGAGTGAGCGGAGGCAGGTAAAGTGAGAGAGAGAGAGAGAGAGAGAGAGAGAGTTTCCTTTTTCTATGTCCTTCCATAGGCTGTCAGAAGTAGGTGGGTCCGGATTAAAGGCGGATCTTCCCAGCTCAAAAATTCTGGATTACTTCAAATGATTTAATTGATAAATATCCCTCCTAGGTGTACCTGGCCTCTTGGGTTTGTTTCATCCATATGTAGTCAAGTTGATACCAAGACTAGCCATCACAAAATTGCCATTTTATTTTCCTTTATTGCTTGACAGTTTCATATATGTATATAGTATGCTCTAATAGCACTCACCCTTCAGCCACTCTTTTATCTCCCTGCTACATCAATTCCAGCTCTCACCTTCATGTCCTCTTCCTTTTGTTTTCCACTGAGTTTAGCTAGGTTACCCACACGGACATGGTGGAGCTCCAGCTATTGGTGCCTGGCCATCTTAGCAGTAGCTGCATTACTGAAGACAATGACTTTCTCTACCTCATCATATATCAACTATCAATAGCTTCTAGAGGAGGGGTCAGACCCCGATGGAATGCTAACAGGCCCTGTCACATGTGGCCAACGTGGTTGCTGTGAGTTCCCAAGTGCCATATCATGGCCAGGAGACATTTCACAGCCTCCTTCCCTATTATCTGGTTCTTGCATTCCTTCCACCATTTCTTCCACGTTTGTCTTTCCTGGTCCTTCGATGCAGGTATGTATGTCCTGTTCAGGGATGCTTTATAGTCACTTATTCTTAACATCCTGAGCTGAAAGTCTCTCTATCAACTACCATTTGCTTCAGAAAGAATTTCTTTTTCATCAAGGATAAGGGCACAAGTAATCTATGGGTATAAAAATACACATTTAGAAGGCAATTTGGCAACACGCTCATTTAGCAAAACAAAAGCAACAGGGTCACTGCTAGGATCTAGGACCTCTGTAGCTGAGGGCTTTTGACAAAGTCCACACTGCAAGACATGGACTCCCTCTTTGGAAGTGGGACCTCACATCTAATCAGAAAGCAGCTGGTTATCCCCATATCAGTGATACTAAAGTAAATAAGCCTGAAAATTGTGTTAGACACTGATTTATTGATTTACTTAAGCACTACTTATATTGCTTCCTTGCCAAACACGACTTCTCTTGCTCCCTAACACAAAATGAACTAAAAAAGTAGCAGAAACAATGGGCCATTGCCCTTAACAACCTGTTGACTGCCATGTGGGCTTCTGTAAAATCTTGTAGTTTTAAAATATAAAATAAAAACACAAACTGGACCTGGTATTGAAGACTTTCAGGAGCCATCCTTCATTCCCAGAGGTATCTGCTTTCTTCTGATCTCACTGGTGTTGGGGTATTTATTCCAGAAAGGTCCCTATACAATTTTATTTTAGCTATTTGTAAACAGTCTGTTAGCTTTCCATTTCTGTGACTAAAGAAAAAATGATAAACATCATACAAACAACAAAAGGTTTATCTTGGCACAAGTCATTGGAAGTCTCTATCCACTGTCAGTCCTCCTTGTTGTCTTGGTGTCTGTGGTGGGGAAACGTTACTCAACACATAATAGACCAGAAACACACAGAGAGGGGAAGGGTAGGGGATTCTGGTCTTCCTTCCCTCCATGTTCTACTGTCTTAGTTAGGGTTCCATTGCTGTGATAAACTACGTGAAGAAGTAGTTTAAGGGGAAGGGTTTGTTCCAGCTCACAATTTGAGAAGGTATAGCACACAGAAACACTGCCTAGATGGGCTAAAGGGAGTATGAGCTAACTGGTGACAACCCGTAGATCAGGAAACAGACAGCTGGAACCAGAATCAGAGGAAGTATGACTCCCCAAGCCCCCTCTGACAACTTTACACCTGCCAGCTAAACCTCACGTCTGAAAGGTACTACAGCCTCCTACAACAGCACCACAGGCTGGGGACCAAGTGTTAAAGCACATGAATATATTGCAGAGGTATATGCAATAGAAAGAATTTGAGTCTGTGTTACCTACCACGTAGAGTAGATTGACTGAAAGATCTACGTTTCAAATTCCATCCTCTTTCAAGCTGTAAAATATAGACACTTCAAGATTAAGCACCCAAATCTACAAACTAGTTCAACATTTTGATAAGGCCACAGTAATACCAACAAGTCGGCTTTTGTTCATTCTTGGTGCAAGCTGCTGGCCTGACTTTTGTACTTACTGTTTTGCTTCTGTGATCCAAATCTTCCTCAGTTAGCTGCAGCTTCATCCAAAGCCACACCATGAAAATTCACTTCCATGAAATCTGTTCCCAGCACAGACAGCGACTATAAAGAACCTTATGAAGAGATGGAAGCATCTCAATTTATCAAACACAAAGTTCAATTGATTAACAAATATAAAAGGAATATTAGAATTTACTAGTAATTTACAGATTCAAAACTGAGTTTCTGACTTGGTATTATTCTCCAACACCTTTTCTTTTTCTTTCTTTCTTTCTTTCTAAGCTTCAGTGATTTGATTTGTTCACTGGGATTTTTTCATCAGAACTATGGCACTTCAAGCAGAGTATAATTTAGAATATTTACTTTAGAAAATTTCTAATTTTCATAAATAAGTTATTTTTTGTCCTAAACAAAGACTCTTAAATAGAAAGGGGGTATGTATAAATATGTTTACTGAATGTTTGGTAAATGTTAATAGGAGAATAACTTTAACCATTATTTGCTAACTAGAGTTTACATACTCAGAACATTCATGAGTTGGGGCTGAAGAGAAAGCTCAGTGCTTAAAAACACATACTGCTCTTGCAAAGGACTGGTACTCAATCCCAGCAAGCACAATGCTCACAACGCCCTAACTCCAGCCCAGGGACCAGCGCCCTCTTCTGGCCTCTTTGAGAGCCTGCACTCATGTACGTAAGCCCCTTCTCATGCACACATACAATTTTAAAAATGGAATAAAAGTTTAACTTTATGAATTATGTAAACGTGAAGTAAAATGCTTTAAAATAAATGGGTACTTATATATGTCTAAAAGTAAAAAGTACCCATAGCATAAGTACCAGAACTAAACCCATTGCAGCTGGTTGTTGCTCTCTCTGTACTTTCCATAGTATAATTACTGATATACTTGTGTTTAAAAGCTACAGATATACATGCTTCAATTTTTCTTTCACAGAAAAGGTTTTAACCTCTCTCTTTTTCTTGTACTTATTCAGTGTTTGCACGTGGGGGTCAGAGGGCAGCTTGTGGGAACCACTTCTCTTCTTCCACTGAGGGTGCTGGGAACAAACTCAGGCCATCTGGCCTAGCAGCACGTGTCCATGCTGTCAACCCTCTGTTTGTTTTGTAAATATTTGTTTTTTATTTTTACTTATGTGTGTGCATTTATCTGTGTGTTCATGTGTGAGTGCCTGCCAGTGTCAGGCAAGGGCATCAGAGCTACAGGAGGCTGTGAGGGGTGGATTCTAGGGCTCAAATTCCAGCCCTCTATAACAGCAGCAAGGACTCTTAATTGGTAGGCCATCTCTTCAGTCTTCTTTCTGCGTTTAACACCAATGTTTTTAGAGTTAACCTTAATTACCTTCATAAATTAAAACTTTAAAATAAGGCACGGTGGAAATATACACCTGAACATATCTGGAAACCCAGGACCCAGGAGCTGAGGAGGAAGGATTGAAAATTTGAGGCCAGCCTGAGCTATATGAAAATAAATGTTATTTATTATGCTTAATTTACTTTCCAAATTCAACCACAATTTAGAATCATAGACAGCTTTAATATGCAAGGTATTGATGACTATACATTTGGGACTGACTCCCTTCCAACTAGCAAGAAAATAAACACATCTTGGGATAAAATTAAACCATGACGAATGTCATGGAAAAACATTTGTAATAAACAATATAAATAACAATATTTTGAACAATGTATCATGATAAAAGAAGTTCAGATATAGGCAGAAAACTTGGTGCTCCAGAGAATATATTTGGGGTTCTCAGCGCTGTCTTCATAGAAATAGCCCTTTAGCACTGTGAGGAACTGTGTACTTCACCTCCCAGGTCTCCGCCCAATTATATTATAGTCATTGCTGCTTTCCTCCTCAGTCCTTAGTTCCCTGAACGGCAACCCAATGATCTATTTCAGGGCCGTGTAAAAATACTATAAAAAGCAATGCACTTTGTTCTGAAATAAACTTCATCACCTCATTAAGCCTGCCGACTAAGATTTGCGCTGAGCTTACTGCCTTGACAAGCTGGCTCGTGTGATTTCCAACAGTGTTTGTCAAAGTTATAGACGATAACAGACCCAGCTAACACCCTAAGGAATGACAAGAGGAACGCCCTGGGCTCTCAGCTGGAGGCAAAAAATCCTCTCTTTTCTGTTTAAACACAGGAATTGACTGTGGGATACAGATAGCCTGCAAATTCAACAGAGGTGTTTCCAGCAAGAGCCAGCAGATGTGTCAGGGGTGAGACCCACCGCCCCATCCTACAAGAATCGGCTGTGGCTCTGCTGCACTGAGGATGCATCAGAGGTGGAAGAGGAGGGCTTGGCAATGGCACCCCTCAGGCATGCTGCCCCTGCCACAGTCTGTGCTGTCCACATGGGTACTATGCTCTGTGTTGCTGGTTTTAAATCAACATCTCATATGAAGACCAAAGAGGCTGAATCACAAGTTACTGTGGTCTTTAGTATTTTATTTCTTTCTAGAGCACTGATTTAATTGAGAAAAAATCTAAAACATCCTCTACTGTTGGAAGGATTATGACTTCAAATTCATTTTTTAAGTCCCGTCCCTGTCTCTCCCACCACCTACCCAGAGATATGAGGGTAAGACTCTAGAACTCCTTTTGGCCTCTGCAAAAACATGTGTGTCTCACTTGAAAGTTACTCCTCTGCCAACTGTAGAGCCCCTTTCTCTTGACGGTGATCTCAGTGAGCAATTTCTTTTATTTGTCACTATTTCACTTGTTTTTGAAAATGAGAGAGGAGCCTGACTGTCAGTTGACAAAGCTAACCTCAAGAATTGGTTTCTCCTTGAAGTCATCAAGCTGCCCTCAGACTACACCTGATTTCCAGTTTTGAACCACCCTGGTGAATTCATCTGTCAGAGCTGGTCTAACCTGCTCTTGCGCCCCTCCCATGAATCCTCATAAGCAAGAGAGAGACATCTACACTTCTTGATTTCCTACAGAATGGGAGTTCTGATTATTATTTGTTTTAAAATTTATTTTATTTTCATTTTATGTGTGTGTTTGCCTTCATGTTTGTGTGTGACCTGTGTGTCCACAGAGGCCAGAAAGAGTATCAGCTCCCCTGGAACTGGAGTTACAGATGGTTGTGAGCAATGAAAATTGAACCCAGACCTTCTGGAAGAATGGTGAATGCTTTTAACAACGGAACTATCTCTCCAGCCCCATGATTACTATTATTTAAGTCTTAAAAGGAAGAGGTGACCTCTAAATCAGGGACCTGGTAGCCATTTCGAGCCTCAATTCTTTTTTTTT
>LOEQ01003729.1:26034-44073 GCA_001685075.1 Bramus lutescens | reverse complement strand
AGCCATGTGTTGTATGAAAAAAGCCACAATTTTTGAGCTGTAAGGATTTTAAGCTTAATGAGAGGGACCTAAAGGCATGATCTGCCCTGTTGCTGAGCCACCATGCCACAACACAAGCCACAGAGGGGAGCAAAAGTCTGGAACTGAAAAAAAATAACTGCACCATGCCACGGCTGGAATTGAAAAAGCCAGCTGGAATTTTTAAAAAAGCCGGGGAGTCGGTTGCTATCCAGAGCCAAAACCATGAAAACCCGCGAAACGGTGGCACCCAAGTCCTATAAGGGAACGTCTTCTGGCAGTATAGGCAGGGTAGAAGTCAGTACGAATCAGTCAGGACCCATGGAAGAGCGTCCTCTGCCTACAAGTGGAGTGGTAAGGCCTAGCTGGATCTGGTCGGATGACCCAGAAACCAGAGAGGCTGAGGCCGCTCTGAGCAGTGGTTATGATGAGAGAAGAAAAAAAAGGGAAGAGGGACTGGAGAGATGGCTCAGTGGTTAAGAGCATTGCCTGTTCTTCCAAAGGTCCTGAGTTCAATTCCCAGCAACCGCATGATGGCTTATAACCATCTGTAATAGGGTCTGGTACCCTTTTCTGGCCTGCAGGCATACACATAGACAGAATATTGTATACATAATTAATAAATATTTTCTAAAAAAGGAAAGAGAAGAAATGGAAAAAAAAAGATAAAGAAACTGGGGGACACAGGGTCCCCAGTTGAATGCACTGTATGGGGAGTGTGCAGTGCTAACGTGTGGGCTAACTGACCACCCCGGGTCAGTCCAAAAACAATTTTGGTAAAGGGGAGCAATCATAGCAGAATGGGGGGAGACTCACCAATTGAAGCCAGGAAGCCAGTGGTGGGAGTGGAAAAAGAATCTGGTTCAGGATCCTGACCCTGGGAGAGGAGTTTCAGGCAGGAGTACCTATCCGAGTCGCACGGCAACAATTTTATGATTTTTTTAAAAAATGCTATAAGATCCCTAGCAGCGGCAGGCAGGCAGAGGGCCCTGAGAGCAGCAAGTCCCAGGCAGAGACAGCTGCAGCGTGCCCGCAAGATCCCCATCAGAGACAGAGAGGTGGCTGGTCCTGGGCTGGCTGGTCCCAGTGAGCCCGGGGGTATGAGCAGGGGGTGGGTAGAAGGCATATGGGCAGACACATCATACAAAATAGAATTGAATATTTATTACTTAGAGGAGAGAAAGAGAGAGAGAGAGAAAGAGTGGGGAAAGAAGGAGAAGAGAAAGGAGAGAAACAGAGAAGGGAACGGGAGAGCAGGAAGTGCACGCGCCAAGAGAGAACACTGAGAAACAAGATGGTGAGAGGAGGGCAGGGGTCACCGGGAGTGGGCATGGCTTGTCTCTTAAAGAGATGAAAGCCATAACAATTATCATGATAATCTTTAGGCTCTTTGACTGCCAGGACCATTGCTCCTTGGGCTGCCTGTTTAGTGGTTAGGTCTGACATCTGATTTCCTTTAGCCACAACTTCTCAAGCTTTTTGGTGTCCCAGACAATGTATGATGGCTACCTTCTTTGGCAAATGTATGGCCTCGAGGAGACTCAAATTTTTTTCTTTATTTTTTATGTCTTTTCCTGCAGATGTCAACAGTCCTCTTTGTCTGTATATTGCTCTGTGCATATGGGCAGTGGCAAAAGCATACCTGCTGTCAGTGTAGATGTTGATAGACTTCCCCTCTGCCATCTGTAGAGCTTGTATCAAAGCCACAAGTTTGGCTTTCTGGGCCGACGTCCCTTCAGGGAGTCAATGCCCAGACCACTTGCTTCCAATCTACCACTGCTGCCCCCACCTTCTGCTTACCTTCAACCATAAAACTGCTGCCGTCTGCATATCAGCTCGGACTCCCGGGCCAAGGCTGATCCTTCAGATCTGCCAAAATGTCAGTGCAGTAATGGGTAGATGAGGTGTCATCAGTCTCAGGCAGTAGGGTAGTGGGATTGAGGACAGCAGGGGGAGCTAAGGACACTCATTCAGTCAACAAAAGACTTTGATCACTTCTGGCCCCGTTCCCGTAAACCTGATCTGGGCCTTCATCTTTGTTAAAACGTCTGTTTCTAATAAAGGTGTGGGATACTCAGGGATAACCAGGAAGGAATGAATCACTTGTCCTCTCCCCAAATCTACATTTCGTAAGGTGGTCCATGGATATTGTTTCTGTCCAGTTGCTCCAATTACTATAGTCTTTGTATTCTTTAGCTTCCCCAGTGGTTGTTTCAGCACAGAGTGCTCAGTCCCAGTGTCCACAAGAAAATCCATAGGGGTCCCCTCCACAGTCAGGGTTACCCTAGGCTTGGGGAGGGGTTTCAAGCCCCGTCCCCTCTAATCATCTTCTTCTAGGGCCAGTACCTTAGAGGCCCTTCCTTTCTTCTTTGGGCATTCTCTTGACCAATGCCCTTTTTCTTTGCAATAAGCACATCAGTCTTTGTCCAAGGTGCCTCTGTCCGCCTTCACTCATCTTTGGCCTTCTGACGCCCATGTTCTATCTGTCTAGGTCCTTTCTTCCCTGTCTCTCCTACCACTGTGACCAAAATTCTAGTCAGATTTCTATCTTGTCTATGATCCCTCTGGTCCTCTCTATCCTCTGCCTCCCACCTCTCTCTCTCTCTCTCTCTCTCTCTCTCTCTCTCTCTTGCCTCTCTTGCTTCTCTTCCTCCATCTCTTGCTTATGAAACACTTTCTCTGCTTCCTTAACCAAATCCGGCAAGTTATAATCTTGCAACCCTTCTAACCACTGTAACTTTTTCTTAATAAGATATTTCTTAATAAGATCAGAGATGCTGACTGTCCTATGAAGGCCATAGCTACCACTGCTTGCTGACCCTCAGAGGTTGGGTCAAAGGGAGTATAATGGCTTTAAGCCTACATTAAATGTTCAAGAAACACAGATGGTGGTTCCACCAGCCCAAGAGGAACCTCCCTTACCTTGGCCAAATTAGTGGGGTGTCTTGCGGCCCCTCGGAGACCTGCCATGTGATCTCAGTGATAGACTGTCATCTGCTCCCTCCCTGCTGCCGTATTGAAGTCCCAATCAGGCCAGTTCCAATACTGAAGGGGATGGAGGTGGGGTGGGTCGAATCTGGTCCTCTGGAACCCTGTGCAGGACTCTGGTGCAGCCCCCCCCACACACACACACTACCACTAGCACCAGGATCAGGCATCTGGAACCGTGGGTAAGGGGGTGGTGGAGAGCTCGGCCATTCATGTGGCTCCTCAATCTCTGGATAGATTTTAGGAGGAACCAAAGGTTGGTTCTTGGGCGAATTCTCAGTCCTCACAGCTACAGGTTTCAGTTTGCTCTTCGACTTTGGAGAGCCAGGGATCGGGAGCCTAGCTTCCATCCAGGGCTTAACCCAAGGTGGGAGATCCTGGACCAAATCTTACCATACAGTAATGTATGGTTGTTGATCAGGATGGGATCCCGGTCCTTCCTGAAGAACAATAGCTTTAATTTCAAAAATAATGATTAAATCAAAGGTGCTCTCTGGAGGCCAGCTGACATCAAACACTGACCACTCTGAGAAGCAAAAAGACTTCCATGGACCTTTCTTAATCTCAATTGACAAATTTATGCCTTAAGATCAGTCCAATGATCCAGAGTCAAACTCAGAGGGGTAGTCACAGTCTGCCCCATCGTCAATATCACAAGTAAGACAAAACAAAGACAGAAGACATACAAACAAAGGTTAACAAATGTCCATCTCCACCTAAACAGACAAAACCACTCCAGAAATACAGACAGCTGGGAGGGCATATAGTTCCTCCAATCCAGGAGAACTTCCATATCCTCAACAGCACCCAGATGGGAATCTCCCAGGCATGCTGGGGTCCCTCTTGACCTCCCGGGAAATCTCCCAGGGTAGCAGTCAGTGATCTCCTAGCACATCTGATGATCACTCCCTCCATCTCCTCCCAAGATGCGAGGGACTGTAAAACCGAAAGTACAGAACTTGAATTCAGCCAGCACGAAAACACAAAGACATAAACAATGTCTCACCTCCAAGTGGGTCTTCGGAGATGAGGGTGGTCTCCAATCTTGGGACAAGCCCCCAAATGAAAGACCCCTGGAGTGGGGAGACTCTCACTCAAGTCTCGAGATAACACAACCCTCCAAGAACTCACGAGAGACCATCTTTGCTGCAATCACATGAGGTTTATTGACAGGAACCAGCATGCTGGGGCCAAGACTCATATCCCACGCAGGGGTAGAGGAGTTCGGCCCTGAGTAGCTGGGAGAAGGGGTATTTAAGGGAAGAAACCACAACCCAAATGGATAGGGAGGGCATCACTGGAGCATTCTGAAAATAACAGTAATCAGTGGAAAATTCTGAAAATACCAGTGATAATCACAAGGGGTAACTCCCCATTTCTCAAGATTGTTCTCAAGATTATAATATAATTTTGTGGTCAGTCAATTCCTGGAACAAAGTCACTGAACCAGCTAACCTAGATTTTTGGCTCTAATCTTCCTGTTAGGGAGTCTGGATTTATCCTGGTCTTTCATCTCCCCACTTCTTCTAGTACCTAGTACTAATCATAGAACTAGATTTCAGTATCTTCATAATATTGATTTTCTTACCTTGTAAAGTGCTATATTGGTGGCATAACATCAAAATCTGAACAGCATTTATTCTTTCTCTAATGAAGATACATTGCTTTGATAATGTGTCATACAAGTGTTGGTCATTCATCGGTCAGGAGCTGTTAGATAGAGTGTGGGGTGCCACTACAGTTGTCTGTTGTCCCAGAGTGAGCTTACCAGCATCTTTGACAAGCAGAGCTGTGGCAGCAATAGCTTTCAGGCAAAGGGCCATCCGCTGGTAACAGGGTCTAATTTTTTGGATAAGTAAGCTACTGGCCCCTTCCAAGGTCCCAAAGTCTGATAAGGACTCCTCTGGTGACCCCTGCTCTCTCATCCACATAGAGAGTAAAAGGTTTGGTTAGGTCAGGCAAGGCTAAGGTTGGGGCCATCAGTAGGGCCCTTTTAATTTCTTCGAAGGCTTTTTGGTGATTCGGGGTCCACACAAACACCCCCTTCTTTGGTTAGGGGGTACAATGGGGTAGCTAGGGTTACAAACTCGGGTAGCCATAGCCTGCAGAAGCCAGCAAGGTCCAAAAATTCTCTTACTTGCCTTGGTGTAGTTGGGGTGGAGATCTGAGTTACAGTCTTTTTCCTGGCTTCTGTTAGCCACCACCTCCAATCTTAGAGGGTGTATCCCAAATAAGTAACCTCCATCTTACACAGCTGAGCCTTTTTAGCTGAGGCTTGGTACCCCAACTCACCTAATTCCGTTAGTAATTTTTCAGTTTCTTGTCTGCACTCAAGTTCAGTAGTTGCTGCCAAAAGTAATTTGTCAACATACTAGAGCAAGGTTACATGTGGGTTTTCAGCTCTGAAGGTGGCCAGGTCCTGGTGGAGGGCCTTATCAAAAAGAGTGAGAGAATTTTTGAACCCTTGGGGTAGTCTTGTCCAGGTCAATTGACCTACCAGTCCAGTGTCCAGGTCTCTCCATTCAAAGGCAAAAATAGGTTGGCTGGAATGATGTAACCTCAGACAAAAGAAAGCGTCTTTTAAATCTAGAACAGTGTACCACTTCCTGTCTGGTAGGAGTGAGCTGAGAAGTTTGCATGGGTTGGGGACAGTGGGGTGTATGTCCTGGACCCTCTTGTTAACTTCCCTTAGGTCTTATACTGGTCTGTAGTGCCAGGCTTTTTGACCAGCAACAAGGGAGTGTTCCAGGGAGACTGGCAAGGCACCAAAATACCTTGTTCTATAAGCCTCTGGATATGAGGTCTAATTCCTTCTCTGGCCTCTCAGCTCATCAGGTACTAACATACTCCTATGGGGGAGGTATGGGTCTTTAGTCCCACTACTACTGAAGAAAATCTGATTGCCATTCCCATACCCCCAGTCTCTGCCCAAGCCTTAGGAAATGTAACTAACCATTCCTTCATGTCAGGGGTCTTTGCCTGACTCGGGAGCTCATGTAGGTGATACTCTTCTTTGAGTCTCAGGGCCAATATCATGGAGGTGTGAGTCTCCCATGTCACCTCCAACTCGGTTTGAGCAAACCTGATCTGGGCCTTCAACTTTGTTAACAAGTCTCTTGCTAATAAAGGCATGAACACTCAAGGATAACCAGGAAGGAATGAATCACTTGTCCTCTCCCCAAATCTATAGTTTGTAAGGTGGTGGTCTAAAGATATTGTGTCTGTCCAGTTGCTCCAATTACTATAGTCTTTGTATTCTTTAGCTTCCCCAATGGTTGTTTCAGCACAGAGTGTTCAGCCCCTGTGTCCACTAGAAAATCCATAGGGGTCCCCTCCACAGTCAGGGTTNTACTATAGTCTTTGTATTCTTTAGCTTCCCCAATGGTTGTTTCAGCACAGAGTGTTCAGCCCCTGTGTCCACTAGAAAATCCATAGGGGTCCCCTCCACAGTCAGGGTTACCCTAGGCTTGGGGAGGGGTTTCAAGCCCCATCCCCTCTAATCATCTTCTAGGTCCAGTACCTTAGAGGCCCTTTCTTTCTTCTTTGGGCATTCTCTTGACCAATCTCCTTTTTCTTTGCCATAAGCACATTGGTCTTTGTCCAAGGGGTGCCTCTGTCCATCTTCACTCATCTTTGGTCTTCTGATGCCCATGTTCCCTATCTGTCTAGGTCCTGTCTTCCCTTTCTCTCCTACCACTGTGGCCAAAATTCTAGTCAGATTTCTATCTTGTCTACGATCCCTCTGGTCCTCTCTTTCCTCTGCCTCCCACCTCTCTCTCTTGCTTATCTTCCTCCATCTCTTGCTTATGAAACACTTTCTCTGCTTCCTTATCCAAATCCGGCAAGGTATAATCCTGCAACCCTTCTATCAGCTGTAACTTTTCTTAATATCTGATGCTGACTGTCCTATGAAGGCCATAGCTACCAATGCTTGCTGACCCTCAGAGGTTGGGTCAATGGGAGTATAATGCCTGTAAGCCTCATTAAACATTTAAGAAACACAGATGGCGGTTTAACCAGCCCCTGAAGAACCTCTATTACCTTGGCCAAATTAGTGGGGCATCTTGCAGCCCCTGTGAGACCTGCCACGAGAGCTCGGTGATAGACCATCAGCCACTCCCTACCTGCTGCTGTATTGAAGTCCCAATCAGGTTGGGTAAGGGGAAATCTGGCATTTATTTCATTTGGAAGGTTGGTTGGTGCCCCATTTGCTGCCACCACACCTGTTGGATATATTCATTTTAATCATCACAAGAATGGTGTGTGATGTCTATTTCTTTTGGATATCATAGTTTCTAAAGATTGCATTTTCCATTTTTGTATTGAAGTTTATGGGCTTTAACACACAGCCTTGAGTGATCACCATGGACTGGAGAGGAAGACCCAGTTTACATTTGAGGAGTTTATGTGCTTCTAAAGCAGGAAATTCCATAGTATCTAAATAGCTATAGGATATACCAAGAGAGGGAACAATCAACAGTCCTACCCAGCTGCAAACTCCCTGAACTGCAACAAGATATCCACAAGGGTGCTATAGTGGCGTTTGTATCTTGATGGAAAGCAACAGCCATCCAATTAGACTTAAGGCCAGCCCAAGAGAAGGGAATCCAGGCCTAGTACTATAAACCTTGTCCACTACCTACATTTGATAAAGTCATAGAACTGAGAGGAGAATCCACTCATGCCACTTTTCTAACCTAGTAAAAATTCCAACTACATTCTAAACCCCTCTATTTTTGAATGAGTTGTTTTATTTTGAAAGAACAGGATAAATCCAGACCCCCTATCAGAAAGATTAGAGCCAAAAATCTAGGTTAGCTGGTTCAATGACTTTGTTCCAGGAACTGGCTGACCACAAATTTAGATTATAATCTTAAGAAACGGGGAGTTACCCCTTGTGATTATCACTGGTATTTTCGGGATTTTCCAATGATCACTGTTATTTTCAGAATGCTCTGTGCAACAAGTCCCATATCCACCAGGAACAAGGGCAGAATTGGAGGTGGCACAACATAGGTGGGCAAACATGGGAGCTGCACCAGTCAGTGAGGATCACCTTAACAAATTACCTCAGGCTGGGTGGGCAAACATGGGAGCTGTACCAGTCAGTGAGGATCACCTTAACAAATTACCTCAGGTTGGGTGGGCAAACATGGGAGCTGTACCAGTCAGAGAGGATCGCCTTAACAAATTACCTCAGGTTGGGTGGGCAAACATGGGAGCTGTGCCAGTCAGAGAGGATTGCCTTAACAAATTACCTCACGCTGGGTGGCTTCAATGAGAGAAGTTGAAGTTTCTTATAGTTGTGAGTCTGAATTTCAGGATGAAGGTGTATAGGATTGGTTTGTAGTGACTGAAAAGACAGTTCTCTCCCTCTGTGTCAACGTGGTCTGTTTTCTGTGTATACAGGTCTCCTTCCCTTGGAAAAGAACCATTCGTGTTGGATTAGGAACAACCGAACAGCCTTACCTTACCTTAATTGCCTCATTAAAAGACTTACCTTGAAATATTTATTCGAAGGTATCAAGATTTAAAGTTCATTGAATGAATGGAGGATCACAATTTAGCCATAACAAATCTTAACCAATCTTTCCTAATTTTTAAATATACAGAACTATTTTAAGCACAAATTATAATATTATATCAATTTCTGTTATAGTTTGATTTAACAACCACCATGACCAAAAAGCAGCTTAGAACAGAAGTGGGATTGTTTCAGCTTCCATACCACAGTCCTTCATTGCTTGGAAAGTGAGGCAGAAGCCATGGGGAGCGCTGCTTGCTCAGCTAGCTTTCTTATATGGCAGGCCATCTGCGTAGGAAATGGTGCTGCCTCAGTTGAGATTTCTTTCCTAGGCTGCTCTAGACTATGTCAAGTTCACAATTAAAGTTAATTCATGTACTTATAGCATAATGAATATGACTAAGAACAGAATTAAAAGAAATGTGCGATTTCAAAATTTCTGTATATTCCAGAAAGTCTTCGATGTTCATTTTGAGTAGAGTGTGATAAATTAAAGAACTATGTCACAATCCCTTGAGAAAAACAAAATCTAAAAGTCACGGATAGATGGAATATAATCAAGAGATAAAGATAAAGAAATAAAATGTAAGAAGAAGAATATTTAAAAGAAGGAAGATAATTGTGTGCTAAAAATAGAAAACAGCAAATGGCAGGACTGATAAACCATATTGCCAATTTCTTTAAAGATAAGGGAAAGAAATATACTCTTCAAAAGGCAGAGGTCAAAGTTGGAGGAGGGGCTCAGCGGTGAAAATACTTGCTGAGCATGTTGAGTCCCGAGACTCAATCCTTAAACAATAAACAAACGAACAGGTAGAGACCAACAGACTGAATTTGAAAAGAAAAAGGTACAAACTTACATACCATCTGAGATTACCTGGCGTGAGTGAGAAGGAAACACGGAACATGCAACAAACCCACTTAGCAGTTTATTAGAGGGGGCGTGCACAGGCCTGGGAAGCCAGTGTGCAGAGACAGAGAGGAATATAGAGCGTCCAGCTTTTAAAAGCTGCCTAGCGCATGTGCACAGGAGGTTGATTCAAATGGGGCTCATGCATGCTTAAGGGCTTAGCTGAGTCATAAGTAAATGTAATCTACACCTCACGTGAGTCATGTGGGGTCCTTTAACATCCCTGAAGGCCATTAGGCACTTCTGCCTGGGCTTGTCTGTACCTGCATGACCCCTAGAACCTAGAAATATTGGCCTTATGTGGCTGAAATCATTACACCATCTGTAAGAGAACACTCTAAATTCTAATATGGAAAAGATATAGCATTTAAATAATAACCATAAAAAGCAAAATAACTGTCTAATTATCAGACCCAAAGGAATTTTACTATAGACAAAGAGTACATTTTTATCATGTCATTACATTTTTTGTACATAGTATCAAGTAACAAAAAAAAAAGTATGTGTGATAATACGAGGCAGGCCCTTTCCTGGGCGAGCTATCTCTCTGGCAAGCACAGGTGCCTGAGTTCAGTTGATAGAACCCACACTATGTGTGTGTGTGTGTGTGTGAGAGNAGAGAGAGAGAGAGAGAGAGAGAGAGAGAGAGAGAGAGAGAGAGAGCAGGCATGTTGGTGTGTACTGGGGAGGCAGAGACAGAAGTCTCTCTAAGTCCCTTTGACAGCAAGACCAGCCCACTGGGTGAGTGCCAGGCCAGCGAGAAACCCTGTCTCAAAATAAAGGTGTACATAACCTGAGATTGTCCTCAACACTCACTGGAAAATATATGTATGTGCACGCGCACAGACACACACACACACACACACCACTGGCATTTACAATGTGCACACATATATACAAACAAATATATACATATATGTGTATATATAAAAGACAAAAAAAACCTGACAGAGTGGCACACAAATCTACCACTATAAATGACTTTACACAGTTCCTAGTAACTAATAGAATTAGCAGGAAAAAAAAATAGAGACCCAACTGACATTTCTGGCGCTCTCTTTCCAGTACCTAGGGAATGTTCACTGTGATAGACCATAGGCAGCGTTGAAAATACTGAAATTTTACACAGTATATTTTCCAATTAAACCAGAGTTCTACAACTGAATTAAATGCAATTAGCTTAGAAATCATAGCAGCAAACCACAGAATTAATAACCCCTAACAATCTGGAAACTGACTCACTTGAAAACAACCCATGATTCTCAGAAGCTGGGTATAGTGGTGCACACTTTTAATCCAAGCACCCAGGAGGCAAAGGAAGAAAGATCTCTGTGAGTTCAAAGCCAGCTTGGTCTACATAGTGAGCTTTAGGCCAACCAAGATTGCATACTAAGATCCTTTTGAGAACAAAAAGTGAATATTAGAAATCGTTTCTGAAATATGGATGCTAATGAAAACACAACATGTCACGCGTGGGGTGCTGCGAAAGTGATGTTTGGGGTAACCTTCTGGTTCCATATACTAGGGAAGGGTCTGCTGTCAACTACCTGAGTGCTTTCCCCAGGAAGTGGGGGACGAACAAACGGGAAACAAATAAAACCCGAAGTAATTAGAAGAAAGAGAATACTGAAGGTATAACATGAAATGAATACTTAAGAGTCATTAGAAGCCAGCTGGTTGAAAGTTTGAGATTTAGATGTCTCCAATCTAACAAAAAAGTGATACAAATTTAAAAATGTTAATTTTATTTAAGTTTCATTTTTATTTAAATTTTGCTTTATTTGTATTTACATGTGTGTGTGCACATATGCAAGCATGCCCCTTCTTTTCTATATGTTCACCATATATATTCAGGTATCCATGGTTGCCAAAGAGGGCGTGGGACTCCCCTTGGAAATGGATTGATAGGTGGTTGTGAGCCACCTGATGTGGGAATAGTAAGAATGACAGATTAAAGTTTTTAAAAGATCAAACAGACATTTTGAATAAATATACACACAAAAAGATACTAAACATCATTAGTTATTAGGGAAATGCAAAATTAAAACTGAGATAACTCTACTTATGATTAAAATATGTTTGTTTTCATTAATTTCTGCTTTTTGTGGTTTCAGGGCTTGGTTTTGTTTTGCTTTTCTAGTTAGCAGGAGTGTGTTCAGTACCTATGTGTCTTGTCCACTATTCTTTGCTCTAGGTATGAAAAATGAATAGGACTTTGCCTCTTCTAAGAAACCTCAGAGTCTGAAGAGGAGAGCAATAGCTGGGGAGACAGCTCAGGCAGCAGCGCACCTGGCACACACGCATGAGGACTGGAATTCCACCGCTGGGAAACAATAGTAGGATTCATGACAGGGCAGCCAGTCATGCTTAATCTGCATGACCTACATGACCGAGCTCAGCAACAGACCACGTCTCAAAATAGACAGAGTGGTTGGGGAAGACATGGACATCAGCCTCTGAGTTCTACACACACGCTAACACAGGACCTCACCTGCATAAAAGCAGGCAGACACATACAAAAAGCTGGTTCACATAGAACATGTGAAATATGTGACTAACCATGCCTCCAGGACTGTGTGAAGACCGAGGTGGGAGCAGCTCTCTCAGGGTGTCCAAAGAAGGCAGAAAAGCTTGGGTTATGAGGTGGAAAGAGCTTCATTCGCATAGGAGTCAGAGGGCTCCTACATGGTCTTATGAGTGTCTGAAGGAAACTGCGGCTCCGCAGTGTGTGGAGGGATGAGAACAGGAAGGAAGCGGTACATTTAGAGGGAACTAGGGTAGGGGGAGCTGGATTTGAAGTTTTTGTGGGAAATTCAAGATGGGCAGTGGCCAGTGGGAAATGTGTTTACAAGAGAAGATAAAGCCAGAGGTCTATTTAAGTCACCAAAACCATCAGTCGCTCGGCCGACTTCTCAGTGAGTTGTGGAGACGTTACCCTGCTGCGGTTTCTGCCAAAGAGAGCAGGCGCCCTCACAGTCAATCACACCTCTTCCTGTCTCTGAACTACAGCTTCAGGCAGGAAGACGCAAGAAGTTCCCCGCCCAGCAGCTTTCCCACCTCAGCACCCCAAAACTTAGCCAACACCGTATGAGTGCTCTGGGCTTTTGAAAGCTGTCATCTCAGAGGGGTTCAATGGACTAGATCAGATGGGAAGTCAAGAAGACCCCACCCCAGATAGGACAACAATATGGGGGTCACTCTTTCTGCTAACAATCAAGGTCATTGGAGGAAGGTCATCACACTTGGAGATGACGTCTGGATCACTAAGAGCCTCTCTTTGGCTCACCGGTGATGGATGGCTTCTTGGGGTCTGCAAAACTAGTAGGTGAATGGTTACTGTGTATGACTCCACTCAGTTCAGGTGATCCTTCTCAAGTTCTGCCCCTCCCCCAGAGGATGTTTGCTCTATTGCTCCTTTCTCTTGCCCACTCAACCATCTGACAAACTAAGCTGTCTTCACGTAGTAAGGGGCAGAAGACAAGTACTTTGCTTGTCGTGTAGATACTTAAACATGTGAGTGTGTGTGCGTGCATGCAGACATTGGTACATACACCTATGGAAGTCATCTACCTAGTTGTCTTTAACCTTCCTCACCCACCTTGTCTTTCAAGACTTGTTCTTTTATTGGCCTAGAGTGTGCCATGCAGATTATGTTGGCTGACGGTGAGCCCTGTTGATCTGCCTGTTTCCACTTCCCTGGCTCGGGGTTACACATGTGCACCAGACCATGCTCTATGTCTTATACATAGCTTCTTGGGATCCGACTCAGGTGCTCATGCTTACAGTTTATGGTCTGAGCTGTTACCCCAGCCTTCAAACCAGGTTTTACAATATTATTTTACACCTTAAACTTGATTTTGGGGATTTAACAACAAAGACTTAGATTTTTTTTTTCCTATGATGCCTCTGTTTCTGCACATCATGAAGGAATGGGCACACTGAGTATGATCTCATCATGGAGAGTCACTAATGAAATACAGATGGCCTTCAATATTCTAGGCTTCCATGCTTGCAGATGAACCAACCTTATGTAAAATTATTATAATGAAAAACCTGATCTGTACTGAAATGCACAGATTTTTTTCTGGACGTTATTTCTTAAACAAAGCATTACTGCTGTGTCCATAGTATTTACATTGTATTGGGACTTATGTACCATCTAGAGATTACTTAAATTTATACAAGAAATTGTGTGGAAACCATTTGGCAGTGTGAAAGTATCTCATATACAAGTCTGAGCATCTGCAGTTTTGATATCCACAGAGGCCTGGAACCCAGTCCCCTGGGGACAGCAAGGAAACAACAACTGTACTAGAAACAATCAGCATTTATTTGCATACCAAAATAAGAGCTAAGGATGGAGTCCTATGGAACAAAGACGTCTCACATTTTGGTGGGGAAGAAACAGAGAGGGAAAGAATGGACTCACAGATGCCCAGCGAGTTGTGTGACATTTCCAGAGTTCCTTTGAACCTATGCTTCCCTCTATGGTAGAAACGATGGGCTAGGAATTGGAGAGATGAGTTTTGATTTTAGCTCTACTCCCCACGCAGGACACAGGTGACCTTGATGTTAGCTTCTGCTCTTCAATTCTTTCTCTTTAAAATAAGTTCTCCAGGCCGCTGGTTCTCAGAGCCCAGCCCCAAGAGCAGGTCCAGCAGCAGGACCCAGTAGTCTATAGAAACACAATCATTGAGCCTACCGTCTGTTGCAGAATGAGGAACCTGGGAAGAGCCCAGGCAATGGTGTCTTACCCAGCCTGTCAGGGTGCCCTCCAGAATCGGCACTGCATGTCAAACAGACAGACATGCAAAAACAACACTGCTGACAAGGACTGGGTCCTAAGTCACAGCATCACCATGCCCCTTTATTCTCACCTTCACTCTGTCTTTCCTCCACTCATCCGGTCCCTCTCCTTCTTCCTCTCTCTTCTCTTCCACATCCCATTACAGAACAGCAATCTAGCATGCTCCCCCTCCCAGGCCAATTATTGACAATGTGGTCCACATGCTGATGAAAGAACCAATTAGTGAAAATGACTTTTTTTCTTTTCACTGAACAGAAAAACACTGGCTATTTAAAGTCATGCGGGAACCGCCACACACAAAGCCCAATGATTTGGCTCAAATGTTCACTTTCCAATTGCTTATGTGGGTGCTGTGTAGACAAAGCCCAAACTAATTACTCTGTAGGTCGCTGGCTTTCAGCACAGCAACAGAGTGTGGGAGTCATGGACAGAAGATGCAGCCAAATGGGGTCCCTGGGAAGAGGAAATCATCGATGCTGCCCCTTAAACCCGGGCCTGTATTTATTGCTAGTAAAAGCTCCTAAAGAAAATTGCTGCTTTCGTGAACTGACAGCACACGGAGGTGAACAGAGCCTCCGCACTTGGCACGGCGTGGACTTTGCTCCACAGTGCTTGCTTGTGTAACGTTTTCATCACTTACCAGAACTTTGTTTTTCTAATCACTAGATTGATAGAAGTAAGTATGGAGTGTCAGGGAGGAAGGCAAAGCTTAGAAACAAATAAGCAAGCCCTGCACTTTTATCAATCCATTGACTTAATTGATAATCAGTATGTTTCCATTTGGTTTAAAACCAATTATTGTGATTTAGCTGAATCCAAAGGAAGTCTCCTTTTAAAGCTTAATTTGAGATACTAGAAATAACTTTGAAAACGTCACAATTTCAATCAGTTTTATTAGGCAGATTATATATTGTCAAGTGTCAATTCTGTCTCGGCAATTGTCAGTCAATGGAGTTTGGTACTGTGATCTGGGGGAGCTTTTAAGCCTATTCATATGGGCCTAGATCCAGCGTCTTCAACCCAGGTGGGTTTATCAGTGTTCTTCTCATTCTCCTTGGTCTGTAGTCAGCACCACCCAGCTGCGCTGCTGCCCCTTTCCGAGAGTTCTGCGGCCGTGCCTCCTGTGTCCGTCTCAGAATCAGTGTTTACAGGGTCAGAACCCCAGGCCTGGACCTGTAGCTCTCCTACAGGAAGAAACTGGCAAGGGGTACTTCTTAAACATGGGTCCATGCTGAGGGGTGCTGGGTTGGACTGGTTACGCATTTGATTCCGCTTTCTCTTTTCGTAGTTATTATCATTCTATTTTATATTTACTAAAGGTGGGCATTGGTTTTCAAGGACTGCTATGTTAAGTCTGTATGCAGTCCAAGTCCAACCACGGAGAATGTCAGTCTAGGGTGCTGCGGTACCAGGGAGACAGACGACCCCTGCACCACACGGGAAGTCTGTATGACTGTATCTGCAGAGACGATCTCACTTAACTTTCATAGAACCCCGGGAGAAAGACATGGCTGCCACCCCATTTGACAGGTGAGAAAACTCTCTCTCAATCAGACTCCTCACCGAAAACAGGAAGACGGCTGGCCGTTTTTATCTGCAACCCAGGCGTGACTCACTCAAGAGCCCCAGTGTTGGTCTGGCGGGTTGGAGTGTTCTAAAACTTACTCCCCTTGAAGTCAGAACCTGAGCCTGAGCCTCAACCCTGGGCAAACTACAGATGAATTTACTGATGACATCAGCAACCCCAAAGGCTTTAGAGCACTGCTTCCCCTCCTCCCCACCAACAAGCTCTTCCTGTGGAGGAGGGGATGAGCCTTCTCCAGGAACCACCCCCTCAGATGCTCAGTGTGGCTTGAATCTTACTTGGTGGGTCTAGCACCTACTGTGTGATCTTAAACAGGTGACTTGGCCTTTCTCACCCCAGCTTCCTATTAGGCAAAGTGACTTAGTATACTGACTGTGCACCTTTGCCATGTATGGTGCCAACGACGAAGCTTCTCACCCACATCTTGAGCTACAGGGAGTTTCTAGAAACATCAAATGGTCTCTGATGCTACTTTTGCTTTGATGGCCTCCTGCCTTCATAAGCAGGTTTTCATTGCACATGTGCAATAGAACGCAATCTGATTGGTTGTATTAAAGCTAACGAGCTGACACTATTCAGTCTAGTAATACCGCTGCCTTGCAAAAGGATTATGGTCCCTACCTAATCAGAATCTCTAAAGACCTTAGTGAGTAGCTGAGGAAGGCAGTTCCCGCCACAGTGATTGCACCTCGGCGCACATGCTGAGCTGCTCTCAGTTTCTTTTCTCACTGCTGTGACGAGAGTGACTTAGAAAAGAAAGGTTTTATTCTGACATTTGGCTTGAGGGTATGGTCCACCGTGGCAAGAAAGTCATGGCAGCAGGAGGTAGCCCGTCACATTACACCTACAGTCGGGAAGCAGAAAGAGACGAATGTTGCTGTTTGTCCTGGTCTCGTTTTGATTCAAAGCCCAGGCTCCAACACGTGGAAGAGTGACGGCCCTATTTAGGGTGTGTCTTCTCAAATCAGTTTAGCCCATTCTAGTAATCCCTTCATAGGCATGCCCAGAGGTTTGTCTCTGGATGATTCCAGATCCTATCAACTGAGTAAGTAATACCAACCATCACAGCTGTGCATACCACTTCATGTCTCAGAAGCCTGGTGTTCTCCTAAAATTATCCAAAATCTAGATGATGGATCAAGTCTCTGTACTTAGAGCACAGCAAGCCATATGATATCAACAACAAGCACACAATTACTTCTGCTAAGTTCTTCCAAACTCTAAGCACATTGACGCTCTAATTCCCCTTGCTCACTGCTCTTGGAGACCTTCATCATCTGAGCACAGAAGTCACCAGAAGGTGACTGTTTAAGGCTTAATTAAATCTTAGATGTTCTTAATTAATACAGAGCCATGCTTAGGGTCCCCCGCCCCCTCTGAGGTACTGGGAATTGAGTCCAAGGGTCATGTCCCTCAGTCAAGTGTTCTACCACTTAACCACACCCCCAGGACTTGCTAAACTATTCAGGCTGGTTTTGAACTCACTTTGTAGCCCACACAGACCTCAGACTCTGATTCTCCTGCCTCAGCCTCCTGAGTCAAAGGATGTATGCATAAAACAGCAAACCAATGGTCTTTTCATTCTAAATAGTCAGGTCATCTCAGCAGAACTCCAAATACTGACTCTCTAAATAAATCCAATGACTTGAGCTCCCTGCTCCAGTTTGGAGTGGGTGTGCTATGGTATGACCTGGTCCATCATGTCTCGGCACAACTGGAGTCTTTGCTCAGAGGCCAAAATTGAAAGGTCAGTAGGCTTGGAGCTTAGTACAGATCTGAGGGCAAATCCTTCTCCAAGTTTATCTGGGTTCCTGTCACAATCCAGACTCTTGCAGCTGGGAACTGAGTTCCCATTGCCTTGCAGTTTATCATCTAGAGACACCTTGGATGCCTTCCAGACACAGAGATTCTACTTAACTCTACTGTTCAGATGTCCCTGGCAGTCTCTCCTCCTGGCCATAACCAGAAATGACCAGTGTTTCTAGGTCTGTGCTATTCTGTTGCACCAATCAAGGCCACTCTTCCTAGGTCACAGTATCCCAGTCATTCCAGGTCCAGGGTGTGGGATGTGGCATTTTCAAAAGATTTTGCTTGATAATTGTCATCAAGGGGTTCCAGCCAGTGGGAATGAGTAAATGCAACACTGTAGTATAATAGGGGAGCAGGCCTGCTTTTTGTCTGGCCCAGCTCCCGCACGGCTAGCTTAT
>LOEQ01003729.1:1382-12593 GCA_001685075.1 Bramus lutescens | reverse complement strand
AGAATGTGGCTGCCAAAACAAAATGAAGACCAACGTTACTTAGTTACCACCCTGTGCCCTATCCTAACATTGAAAATAGGATTATTGATTTTGTAAAACAGAGATAAGCATACACTTCCTAGACCATATATTTGCCATAAAGATCAGGTGGGCTGATGCATGCAACATCCCAGGAGAGCGTTTGGCACAAATTCAATGCTATGCAATTTTTGGGTTGTTATTACTTTCCTGGTTTCCATAAAGGGTTCCTTAGCCATACATTTCATGTGATGGAATGAAACAAGCCCTCTCTTACCTGGACTGTTCACCCAAGTCTACTGCATTTTGTTAACTGGAAAAAAAAAATCATGGAAACTCGACCTGGTGGGAAGCAGCATTGTCTACCATGGCATCTGCATTTTACATTTATGATGTGCATTTCCTTCCTGGTTGCTTTGATAACAGAGGGAAAAATGTTCTCACACTAGTTGTACCTGTCAACATATAATTTAGTGGTACTACTAGAGTCCTATCCAATTTTAACACACAAGAAAATGAACTAATGAACTTTATTCCTTTAAATAAAAAGATATAAGATTTGCTTTTACGGTTCGGTACTGTATATGAGCATTGTCCTCTTCCTCACAGATGCATGATGAAGAGGAGAAAAGCAAGGGGGATTTAGACACTTTAGATTCAGTAACTGTTATGCTGTGGAGCTTCCTGCACCAAGACTCACTAATCAGATCTCACACATCCTCATTATGTGAAATGTGTACCAGTAAATGTGAAAATGAGCCCTCTTTCACTGAAACCAGGCCTGGGGAAAGAAAACTTAAATCCGAGCCTTTCAGGCTGTTTATTAATGACAGCAGTGTGATAAACAGTTCATTAATCCTATTTCTCAGGCTGTGAAATAAGCCAAAATTGCCATAGGCAAGTAATAATTTCAAGAGGCCTTTAAAATATTAATCAAAACTAGAGTTCTAGACTTACAAAAAGGGTCAGAGAAGATATATCTTAGGCTCCACTGGCCATAAACCCTTGATCACAATTACACATCCCTCCATTTTAAATGAGAAAGCAGCCCAGGGTGACATGTGAATGAATAGGCCTTGTTTTGTCCAAAATATAACTTTATTTATAAATGCTACAATATGGTTCAATCTCAAAACATTATTCTAAGTTAAGCAAGCTATACACAAAAGGACAGATATATACGATATTTATGCAGATGGGAAGTAGAGTAGTGGTTGGTAGGGGCTGTGAGGAGAGAGAAACAGCAATTTATTGTTTAATGGGTGCAGAGTTCCAGTCTGGAATGATGATAAAGTTCTGAAAATTGTGCTGGATCCACCAGTCTGTGAACATCCTCAAAGCCACTTCAATAGGGTATGTGAGCAGAGCGCTACAAGCTGTTGGCAGCAACATAGACCCCTGCATCCCTGGAGCTGGGGCGGTGGACATGGCTCACAGAGGCAGTGAACATACCTCTGCCATGTTGGACAGGGCGGAGCCAACAGGCAGGGCCAGGGAGTTGGTCCTAGCCATGCGCACTTAGCATTAAAAACAACAATAACAACAAAATGGTGATCTTGGTTGGAAAATGATTACAGATATACCATAAAGACAGAATCAGGTGAAAATAAACCTCTGAACAGGTCAGAGTGTTGTTTTAAAAATGTATGTAGGCTTGGGAGAGGGGGGAAAAGAGTACAGTCAAGAGGACAGACAGTTATAGATTAAAGGGGTAAAGATAATAAATTAAATATTAAAAAGTAATAGAGCTAACAAAAATAAGCCACATAAAGATGGGATATGCCCAGAAAGTCTGGATTATGTAAATTATTGTGTTTCCTCGAATTTTTTGACTGTGAATAAGCTAAGTACAGAGAGGCATTTCATTGTACAGGCTGCTAAGCTAAACCAAAATATACATTTTAAAAGTATCTTGACTTGAAAATTTGGATCTAAGGATATGTTGCTTTGAAAAAGAGGTTCTGCTTTTGTTTCCATAGAAGATGAGAACCTGTGGATTCCTTCCAGGCTAATGTGGTTTGAGGGAACAAGACCCCTAAAAGGTCTCTGTGAACCCTAAAAATACCTTGTCCAACAAACAGTTGGAAGTAGTTTGGAGAAAACTACACTCAACTTCCCAAAATGATAGCTTATAAATGTTCATTTTCATTTAAGGGGAGATATGATATAAATATGAATACTTTGCATTGATCTGAACATAAATCTATGGATATAAAATTAGGTCAATTTTGTTACACTGTGTATATATAGAAATATATATGTATATGTATACACATATACACTCTTGTTTAAGGTGTTATGTTTATATGGCTCATTTAAAAATACAATGTATAATTAGAAATTATAATTAATAGACGTTTATAATAGTCAAACTTGTAGTCATGTTAGTTAGATTTTCTAGATAGATATATATTCAGTTAGACAGATAATCTTCAACATTTCAAAGACCTACAGAATATGGCATTTTAAAATGTTTTGTTAACTTAAGAATTTTTATGACAATGGGATCTGCTCCTGGCAGCACCAATATACTTCAAGAAGATGATAGGCATTGAAGAGGCTCCTTATGCAATTTGCAAGCTCTTTGTGAAAGAAAATGCTCTTGCCTGGACTGCTTGATGCTGTGCTGTATGAACTGGACATGCAGGACCCACAGAAATGACTGCTAAACTTGCCTAAAGATGAGACAGTCCTTCAGGGTTCCTGCTTTATGAAAGAGTCTTCCAGATATTCTGCAGGACACAGGAGAAAGTGACTGACAAACTGTGAATATATGCAAATTTCAAATTTCCTGCTTCATGGAAAAGTCTGCCAGATAAAATAGGCTGATAGGCTGCAGACGGATGCCCCAAAATTATAGAAGAACGTTGACTGACTGCCCAAGAAACAAGGTGTCTCTGTCAATTCTAGAGTTTTGGAAGTTGCTTACAATTACCTATTAACTTAGGTATTATTATATCCTTCTGGAATCTTTGGAGTTGAAGACTAGATAGTTATAATTATAGTTTTCCTTAGTTATGATAAAAATAGATTTGAAACTTTAGATTCACAAAAATAAAATAGATGATAGACTATTTCCTTTATTTTTTTAGATATAAGCAGAATAAATATTGTAACTGTAATTCTAGTTTGGTACTTGTTTTGTTGTATGTAATTTTACTATGCTAAAGCTAAAACCTTCCTTTTTAATTAGACAGAAAAGGGGAGATGATGTGGGATGTCCTTTTTATATGTGTTGTTTTTATTGGTTGATGAATAAAACCATTTTGACCAATGACTTAGCAAAGTCAGAAAAATTCAAACAGCAAGAGAGAGAGAGAGAGAAAGAGAGAGAGAGAGTAGGTGGAGTCAATGAGACACCATGTAGCTGTCAAAGGAGAAAGATGCCCAGCAGAATCTTACAAGTAGGCCACAGTGTCGTGGTGATACACAGATTAATAGAAATGGGTTAATTTAAGATAAAGAGCTAGATAGAGATGTGAATGAACCATTGGCCAAACAATGTTGGAGTTAATATAGTTTTGTGTGTTTATTCAGGTCTGGGCGGCCGGGAAACAAATGAACAGTCTCCATTTACAGTGCCACTTAACTGTAAGCCTAAAATTGTTTAAATGGTTAATATTATGTGATGTCCTTTTAAATACATTTTTTCTTCCTTATTTATAAGAATAGGAGCCAACTTGCCCGTCAAGATTTGCTTCTGGCTGTGTGTGTTGTCCAGGTTGTTAACATTGTCTCTGTTCTGTTGCTCCCTCCATTAAGATGCTGTGTGCAGAGAAAAAAAAGTATGTGCATTCATGGAGGCTGCATTCTCTTCAGGGTTTGTCTCTATAGACGCCAACAACTTTAGGAAATATGAATTCATGAGATGAATTCAAGAGTGTGTTTTTTCCTGCATCTGGAGACAGGCTTGAGTGTGTTTCCTTTTCCAATGGCTAATATGACAGGTTCAGGGGCCAATGCTAGAATGCATCTGCAGAACAAAGATGCCAGCAGCCTCATCTCTGCCTGAAAGTGATTAGGTTATTAATATACTGATCCCATGCCTCTGACTCCTGTTTCTTCTATAATCAGGTAATGAGGTCAGTTGACTTTGAGCTAACAAGGATCTCCCTACTGCAGTGGTCAATGCTCAACTCAGTCTTTCCTAACAAACTTGATTTCTTCTAATTAAAACTGTGTGGTAGGCAGAAATCTTCACATTTTAAAAGAAAACCATTTTTAAGTATTGTAAAAAATATGCATTATTCTAGGAAAATATCATTAATGCAATGAACTAATTAATCCAAATAACTAATCCATCAAGACTGCTTAATTATTAGAGCTCCTCATTTTCTTGAGTCTCCTGTACTAAGAATGATGACCTGAGATAGATACTAGGTAAACTATCCACAGGATCATTAATTCTACATCTTTAACTTTAATACAATAAAGATCATAATTTTTATTGATCTGAGAAAATCAAGTTACTGATTTCAAATAAAAATAATCTCTTTCTGCTAATAACAATCTAATCTTTTAAAAAACACCTATATTATTAAATATTGCTAGCTTGAAACTCACTCATATTGTATGACTTAGACCTTAGACACTAAAATAATATTTATATTTTTAATTTTTTATTTGTAGGTTTTTTGAGATTGTCATCTAACTGCATTTCTCACTTCCCTTTTCTGTCTCCAAACCATTTGCTTCTTTCCACTACCCTTCAAATTAATGACCTCCTTTTCACTAGCTGTTATTGCATGAATATAAAATGGATATTCACATGCATTCTTAAATATAACCTGTCCAGTTCATAAATGTTACTTTTATATCTGTTTTCAGGCTGACCACTTGTCACTGGACATCTCCCCCTCTCCTAGTTTACCTCACATGCCTACAGCTCTTTGTGTAGGATTTTTCTCATGGGGTTTTCTCTACCCACTGTGCCATGTTCATTGATATCATCCTTGTTTCAGCTCACATTTGGGCAGTCATGCTGGTGAAATTTTATAGGTATAGCCTCTGCTATTACTAGAAGAGACGATATTATAACAAACTCCCTGTTTCTTTGGTTCTTAGTCATCTGTCTGCTCCCTCTTCCTTAATGTTCCCTAAGCCTTAGGTGTAGGAGTGTTTTAAAGATTTATCCATTGGGTTTGGGCTCCATGACTTTGTAGTTTTATTGGCTGTTTGGAGCAGGAAAGTTTACAGCTTGTAATTGCCCGCCTACTGGGGTGTGGCCTCTTACATTTTATACCCGGACGCTGCCCCTTTCCTCACCCCCGCCCTGTTTCCGTTTGCTTATTCAGATTGTTTGAATCCCATCTCCATCCACCATTCAAGCAGAAAATCCTGATTTGTAAGTTTTTCCCCTAAATAAATACTATCTAGCTCTCAGTTCTGAGCTAGTGTGGGATTTCTTTTAAGTGTCCGATCGCTCTGCCATCAGCGGTGGTTTTCTATAGTGGTCTTCATCTGTTCAAAAAGAAGTTTCCTTGATGAGGAGTGAAGACAACACTTATCTGTGGCTATAGGGACAAATATTTAGAAACTGGTGTAAGTGATTGCGCTGGTTTAGTCAATTAGAGGAACCATGACTTCACTAGCACTGAGAGTCAGCTAGCTTCCAGTACCAGGCATGGTTCCCTTCTTACTGAGTGGGTCTTAAGTACAAGTAGAGAGCTATGGGTGACCGCCAAAGTATTCTTCACAGTTCTGCACCTTTGTTACTGTGCCATGATGGCTGTTGATGTAGTTCATAGGCATCGTAGCTGGGTAGGACTCTTGGTTGTCTCCTTCCTTTGGCAGTGTGCGTGTTGCCTTCTGGTACTCAAAAGCTAGTCCTGAGGGAGGGGGCTTTCAGGTCATTTCCAACTCAGGGTCTCTGGTCCCTGTGTCTTAAGTGCATGTTGTCTTCAGCAATGGGGAGTTACCCTCCACCTCTGAAGGGCAACTAAGACCAACTAAGGGTAAAAGCAGCAGGCTGCATATCTGGGGAGTCTTGGGGAGTCTATTCAACAACTCAAAAGAAGGTTTCGAATTCTGGTGTTGGGGCTGGGCTCCTGGATAGAGCACTATCAGCCCAGATGTGAAAAGTTCATTAAAACTACATGTGTATGCTGGGTGGTGGTGGTACACTCCTTTAATTCCAGCACTTGAAAGCAAAGGCAGCTGGGTCTCTGAGTATAAGCCATCCTGGTCTATAGAGTGAGTTCCAGGACAACCAAGGCTACACAGAGAAACTCTGTCTCAAAAAAAACAAAACCAACCAATCAAACAAAAACAAAACAATCAAAAAGTCCATATGTATATTTATACATGGGATTGCATGTATAATCGTTTTATAGATGATTTCTTGTGACTTTTTCAGGTACCGGATCTTACCCACCTCCCTCCTTCTGTATTTATAACCCACATTCCCCTTTCCCTACCAGACCACTGAGATTTTTAAAAATCTCTTTTAAAAATTAAAAAAATTCTTAATTTTTATTGAAAGTCTTTTTATGACTTTGTGGGAAAGATAACTGATTTTAGAAGTTCCGAAACGTCAGATGCCAGAGAATTTCAACTATTTCATTTGAAACCAAAATAGATTGCTTAAATGTTTAATACCATTCCCAGTCTCCTTTTCTTCCAGTGATTGATCCTGCTACGGACAGAGCACAGACTGAGAGAGCCGGACCTGGTAAAATTAGATAGTCAGATAAAATAAGGCATATGTTTGCTTTCCAGACTACATTTCCTTCAATTGATTTTCATCTTCATGCATTAAAATTTGTGCTACGATGTTTGTAAAGACTAAAAACTACAACATCAAAGTAGCAGCAGTCTTTGATGGTCTGCAAACCTATTGCTGCCTCCTCTCTGACTAGGTGCTGAAGGACAAGACAGAGGGCTGTGAGGAGTGGGGATTTATAGTCAACAGAAAGATTAGGTTACAGCATTCACTCCTAAACACACGACGTATTTACAGACCATTTGAAAAATCACCGCCGTCTACAGACTGTTGCCTGTTGACCTTTGAAAGTGGAAGCAAGTGAATTTGGTCCTCAGGACCCCTCTTTCATTTTGAAGTTTAATATAGTGTCATTGGTTCTCCAATATCCATGGTACCAATTTCCCTCTGATGTCTTGTATCTTGGGTTTCTTTCCCCAGTTTAAAAAAAAAATTGTGATGAAATAGGCGAAGTAAGTTTTGAGCACACAGACTCATGTAATTATATGGTGTTCGCAGCACAATCCACAATGTTCTGACACTGGGTAGCAGCACAGTGATGAGAAAGAACAGCAGCTTGTCAGGGAGTCTTGAGCGTGGGTAGGGGCAGAGGGTAGCATGGGCTCAGCAAAGCTGCTGGCTGTGATTAGCAGAAGAATATTTACGTGAACATGGTTGTCATCTCTGGTCATTTCTATGAGGTCTTTGGTGAGGCTCATTTTTCTCTTAGGAGGATAGGCTATCCCTTGCAGAGAAAAAATGCTTTCCTGAAAAGCATTCACTGAAAAGGGTTTTTTTTTTTCTAACCTCAAAGCCTAGGCATCATAGTTTAGGATTATATACTTTTATAGAGCAATTAGGAGCATTTAATTTATGTTCTAAACCTGGTTTATAGTTCTCCAATTTGACAAAAATTTGACTGGCTGCATTCTTGGTTCATAGAAATTAACCCACTTGTTCACTGTAGAAAATTAAAAACTGGGAGACCCCAACTGTGTCTCCCTTATAACTGGGCTTACTGGGGCCCTCAGTGTGCTGGGCTTTCAGAATGCCCATTTCTGCCATTCTAACCATTCTGCTCTGGCTATGCATGAGAATGAACAAGATGAATATTCTCACATGAGTTGATGTGCTTTCTCGCCTCGAGCTTCTTGCCTCTGCTTATGCGCTGACCGTTTCTTATGTTGTTGTTGTTGGTGGTGGTGGTGGTGGTGGTGGCAGTTTGTGCAAATTTTGTACAAGACAGAGTCTCCAGGCTGCCTTGTAGACTTGGGATGCTCCACTTCTGCCTCCAGGAGACTTTAACTTCTTACTGTGATTTGGCCTAACATTCCTCGTATAGCTATTGAACTGCCTTCCCGACTCGACTGGCCATCACTGTGAAAGCCAAAGAACTCCATGTCACTCAGTATAGGTGTGAGATGCTAGGAGCCTCTCTGATGAGAGATTTAACAGACGTCAGTACTAACGCCATAGGACTGCCAGCATTATAATCTCTGCATAGATAGAGTGTTCTTTGTTCAAATTGATTTGCACCAGAAATGTACTTGACTATTTCGGATTTTGAAACAATTGCCTGTGTGTTTTGAGCTAGCTGGTGTATCAGCCCAAATATGAACACAAATGTTGCTTCTCCATTAAGACTGCCATACCTGTCCCATGGATGTAGCTCTGCAACACCTTTGCTGTGTCTGTGACTCACCTGCGTCTGCACATGAAGCAGCTGTGGACTTTGTACTCATGCTGGTACTGGAAGTTTCAAATGTAGAAACATTTCCAATCTTGAAATTATTGGGCTGTGCTTGAAACAGGCCCTGTGTGCCTTAGCTCTCAACATTTATTACCCAAGCAAGTGAAGTAGGTACTAATTGCCATCCCCATTTGCAAGGTATGGAGTTTGTGGATGGAGAATATTAAGAAATTTGTTAGTGACCCTGCTGTGCAGTAAACACTGAAATCAAAAATACTGATTTTGGTAGTCAGTGTTTGTCATATGTTGCAAGTCACAAAGATAACTTGTTTCTGGTGGGCAAATTAAGAATCGTTCCATAGAGGGCTAAGGATATAGCTTGTGGGAGAACCCCTGCTTAGCATGTGTGCAACACACCAAAAAGCAAACATACAGAGTCTTGAGAGTAGCTGTTATTTCCTGTTCTCACTAACTTCATTCCACAGGCCTCTCCTGCTTCTCCTCCTTCCTCCCCCTCTCCTCCTGCTTCTATCATTTCCTTGCTATTTTCTTTTAGAAGAACAATAGTATTTGGTTTCCCAAGGCCATCCTAGCAGTGTCAGACGTAAATTCCATCTCATGCATAGCTCTCCTTCATTGATATGTATAATATGCACACACACTTGTAGTGATATTTCATTTGTATTTCAATAAATAAAGCTTACCAGAAGGTCAGAAAAGCAAAACAGCCAGCCACTGGCTCTGACCTCTACCTCAGTCCGAAATGATGATCCTGCCTCCAGGAATCTCAGAATGAGACTGTGTCTGAGAGCTGTCTCCTCCATTTTATGTCTTATATTCCTCTCTATGACTGGAATTAAAGGCGTGCACCACTGGAATTAAAGGCCTGCATTGCCCGGTTTCTATGGAAACTAGTGTGGCTACTGGGATTGAAGGCGTGTGTCACCACCACCTGGTCTGTAAGGGAGGGAGTGAGGGAGGAAGAACTTGAGCATTAGAAACCATTGAGCAGGATGTCAGTTGACTCATGGCAGTTTAAATCCATAGAATTCATTGTAGAGATTGAGAACTAAAACACAATGTGGTTCAGGAGAACTTCTGTTGGTAAATTGCTGGTAATATTTGCTTCTTATATTTTGTTAATGATTTTCTATGTTAAATATGATAAATTTATTAAATAGACATTTAAAATACAACAAATTCTCCTACTTAAGTTCAAAAGGTAACATAATCTGCTAGCTTCTCCAGAGTGGCACATGTTGGTCCTGGGGTCATTTCCAATCAGGGATATTAGATATAACATTTCAATGAATCTTTTAATATACAGCGAGGGCTTCTTATACAAACTGAAACCCTGGGAACTATCTAAATATGTAACATTTTACTGTAGTTAATAGAAAGACTGAATGTTTCCTGAACTTCTGAGTTCAAATTAAATTCTTGCTAAGTGATTTAGGAATCAAATGGTTTATTAAAAATAAGCATAATCACTTTTACTTATTCTCTGATTAATTTTAACTAATAAACTATTATGTTTAATGTATTAGATAAGATAAAAAGTCATTTAAAAACTTACATCAAGAGCTTGGCTGTGTGGTGATCCACCTGTATATAATCCAGGTACTTGGAAGGCCAAGAAAGGATCCCAAGGGCACACTGGCTAGATAGAATAGCTAAAGTGGCAACTTCTGGGCTTAGTGAGAATCCTGCCCTGTAAATAAAATGGGCAGTGATAGAGGAAGATGCTGACTTCCACTTCTGACCTTCACACACATGCACAGATGCATACACAGGCAACTGTACATATTTGTTCCCACACATATGCAAGCATGCATACACACATGCAAAAATTCCCTAGTTTTAAGTTATATATTTGTAAGTCTAATGTTTTATATCTCCAAAAACACATTATAATTCCAGTCAAAATTTACAAACGAAAGCAGTTGTAGTAAGTTCTTCCTCACTTATTAAAATATAACAGTTTGAATTTAAAACTTTAGTGGGCATTAAAATGCCATCTTTAAACTTAATTAATTACATTTCCTATTCCGTGTCAGCTTTAAATCACAAGTGTCAATAAGGCACTTCCGATTAAAAAATACAAAACAATTCATTAAGTACAGCAACATGTCACATAGTCTCCAACGGGTCATCTCATGGCATGTGAAGCATGCTTATGAGAACGATCAATTATCAGTTTGATTTTAAACGAGTCCACATAAGCAGACTACCACAGAGTCAAAGTCATCTCCGTATCATATCCCACACTCTACACCGCAGTATTTCTGCAAGTATATGGATCTGAAAAGCCGATTATCTAATTAAAGAGCCCGATTTGCTCCCTTCAGGGGCGCCAGATCTTTAAGGCTCTGCAATTGCATCTACAGAGCTGGTCACTGGTTTAAACTGGGGAGCTGCTGAGATGTGGATCCCTTTTCCCACCTGACTGATGGAGTACTCAGGCTTGCTCTTATCTGTTACACAATGTTACACCTCCTGAAATACATTTTTTAGGTGCACTTTAAGATTTACTTTTGTGCAAGTTATTTTCAACTGTTGTCTGAGATTGACAGAATTCTTCACCACCACTTGGGATGCAGCTAATTTCTCTCCATGCTGACTGGCTTCATGATTTAGTGCCATTCCATGTTTTATTTAAAATGTCTCCTGGGGGACCCAGGAACAGTTCCTGCTTCTGCACTAAGACTATCCCCCCAGAGGGTTGAGTGTCTGCCGGACAGGCAGGCCAGAAGGTCCCCACAAGGGAGTGCAAGGCACCTTCAGCTTCTGCTGCAGGGTCTTC
>LOEQ01003728.1:410635-420982 GCA_001685075.1 Bramus lutescens | reverse complement strand
TCTGGCTATTACAAATAATGCTGCTATGAACATAGTTGAACAAATGCCTTTATACTATGATTGGACATCTTTTGGGTATATATCCAAGAGTGGTATTGCTGGATCCTGAGGTAGGGGTAGGTTGATCCCGAATTTCCTGAGAAACTTCCACACTGATTTCAAAAGTGGTTGCATAATTTTGCATTCCCACAAGCAATGGATGAGTGTTTCCCTTAATCCACATCCTTTCCTGCAAAAGTTGTGATTGGTGTTTTTGATTTTAACCATTCCAACAGGTGTAAGATGGTATCTCAAAGTTGTTTTGATTTGCACTTCCCTGAATACTAAAAAAGTTGAACATGTCCTTACGTATCTTTTGACCATTGAAATTCTTATGTTGGGAAATCTTTATTTAGTTCAGTACAGCAATTTTAGTTAGATTATTTAGAATTTTAATGTTTAATTTCTTGAATACCTTCAGTGATGTGGCAAAATACAAGATCAACTCAAAAAAAAATGACTAGCGTCCTATACACAAAGGACAAAGAAGCTGAAAGGGAAATCAAAGAAGTATCATCTTTCACAATAGACACAAATAACATAAAGTATCTTGGGGGTAGCACTAACTATGGAGCTGAAAGACCTATTTGACAAGAACTTTAAGTCTTCGAAGAAATAAATTAAAGATACCAGAAAATGGAAAAATATCCCATGGTCTTGGATAAGAAGGATCAACATAGAAAAATGGCAATCCTACCAAAAGTAATATATAGATTCAAAGCAATCACCATTAAAATCCCAACACAATTTTTCACAGATCTTGAGAGAAAAATAATCAACTTCATATGGAAAAATTAAAACCCAGGATAGCCAAAACAAACCTATACAATAAAAGTATTTCTGGAGGCATTACCATTCCTGACTTCAAGCTCTATTACAGAGCTACAGTAATGAAAATAGCTTGGTATTAGCATAAAAAAGAGACGTTGATCAATGGAATCGAATTGAAGACCTGGATATTAATTCACACACCTATGATCACCTGATATTTTACCAAGAAGCTAAAATTATGGAAAAAAGAAAGCATCTTCAACAAATTGTGCTGGCATAACTGGATGTCAACCTGTATCAGAATGAAAATAGATACATATCTATCACCATGTACAAAACTCAAGTCCAAGTGGATTAAAGACCTTAATATAAATCCTACCACAGTGAACCTGATAGAGAAGAAAGTGGAAAGTAGACATCAATGCATGGGTACATGAGATCACTTCCTAAGTATAACCCCAGTAGTACAGACAATAAGAACAACAATAAATAAACGGGGCCTTCTGAAACTTAGAAGCTTCTGTGAAACAAAGGACACAGTCAATAAGGCAGCCGACTGAATTGGAGAAAATTTTCACCAACCCCACATCAGATGAAAGACTGATCTCCAAAATATATCAACAACTCAAGAAAATATTTCATTATTTGTAAGGGTGTGTTTGTGCATTTGTGCACCAAGTGCATTTCCCTGGAGGCCAGCATTAGATTATTTGGAGTTGTAGTTACAAAAGGATGCAAGCAACTTTGCAGGATTCCCAAAATCAAACTCTAGCTCCCTACCTCTCACAGTTGTAATTTTGAACAGAACAATAATTGTAACAATAATAAGTAATTAAGATAAATTCAGCTTGGCTATGGTGGTACATGCCTTCAATCCCAGGACTAGGGAGATAGAGGCAGACGAATCTCTGCGAGTTGAGGCAAATTTGGTCTACAGATAGGGTTCCAGGATAGACTCCAAAGTTACACAGAGAAGTCATATTTCAAAAAACAAAAAAATTTAAAAAATAATAAACTCATGATTGTCGTTCAAGCTCAAAAAGGAAGGACAATGATGAATTAATCTAAATAGCAACAAAACAAAGGAGAGAGGGCCTGATTGGGAACAGCAGCACTGGCCCTTTAAAATGACATTAAAAAACTATAGTAGACTTCTTGAAAAACTTAACAATAGCAGAGAAGAAGGGCATTCTTTATTTGATATTCCTTTATCCTGGTTCCATTTGTCTGTTTTCTGTGCCTATAAAAAATGAAATACCAAAACTTTTTTAATGGTTTTTAAAAGTATCCAGTTGAGAGAGGAAATCAACTGATGATTCACACAAATTTAAATAAGCAGTCAAATTATATTAACTACATAGTTCAAAACAAACAGAAAATAGTCATTTAAAGTGATTAGTTTATTAAAATTTATATTATACTGAAAATTGTAAAATAAAATGGAAAACCAAATGGAAGAAAATAAAACTAGAAAGTGTGGCAATATTGAGAGAAAAGGGCATATCCAGTTCAGCCCAGTATGTGACCAATCACTAATGTGATTTCTTTTCTTCTGTAGTTTCTCTACACTGATTTCTATTTATTTTCAGAAACTAGAACTTTAGACATTCAGCCCAGGATACAAGATCCCTGGTACTAGATAATACCTTCTTTTTGCTAAAGTTAATCAAAATACCTTAAAATAATTCTCACTAAAGATAAAACAAAATTAGAAAATTGTAGTAAACAGCAATTGCTTTTAAATATTGTGTATCTTGAAATTTTGATTTGATTTAGGAATTTAAAGGAACTGTGTTATGAATCAAATAAATTCACTTTCCTAAGAATAATAAAAATATAAAACATTAGTTTAAAAGATAAATACATGGAAACTGTTGCAAATAAGTAAATTAAATATACAACATTACATGTACAATAATATCTGGGCACAGTAATATTAGCAATATAATAGATACTAAGAAAAATGATAATGCCAGATACAACTGCTAGAAAAACAACTAAGCAGAATCATAAGATAGTCTTTTTCATGGTGCTGCCAGAGCACATGGCCGGATACCACCAGCAGGTCAGAGTAAAAGCTCTGACAATTCTTTCTTTCTCAAAAGATACAATAATGAAACTTTAAACCACCAAAAATGAAAATCAGATTTCATTTTTCAGAATTCTTGACTATTCCTTTTTTTTCAGTAGTCCTTACATATTTATTCAAGAAAAAAATAATGAATGCTAAAAATCACTGGTGGGTTTCATAGTGTTTAAGGTTGTCTTATTTCCAAGTCTCCCTTTTTAGCTGTGATTTCCTTGTAAACAACACATTTGAATTCTTGGCACAGATCCATCAGCTTCTCAGTGGAGAAAATGCGTGTGCACACATCGGTTATGTTCCTTCCCAGCCTCAGTCCTCAATGATCTCCCTTGTTTTATTTTAAAAGATTCAGCTCTGCTTGAATGTAAATAGTCTTGTCCATGGAGCCAAACACAGGCATGTGGACTGCTGCAGCTGTATGCTAACTGCTGTTGACAAAAGAAAAAGGTAACCAAAGCTTAAAAGAACACCTAAGAGATGGAATGTCCATGTCTACCTTCAGAGGGATCTCACTTAGGTAGAAAGGTGTGCTGGGCTGAAGGATGAGACCTGCTCTTTTGTTTTCAATAACTACCTCTTATTGAAACAACCTGACCATACTAGGAAGAATGGATTAATCCATTCTAACAACACCACTCCTAAAGACCAAATCTCATAGTCTAGGCTAATAAGCAGCCCACCATATCTCATGATGCTGCTATAGAGACAACATTTCCAACACAAGCAGGGAAAAGATAAAGACATACAAGCTAAACATGCTCTTTATAAAAAAAATATAAGATCCAAACTTAATAAACAGGTTCTCTAGGATCTACAGGTTCTGAGTTAGGAATGGGGAACAGAACAAGGCAACAGTTCACATATAAAAGCTCTGTGTGTCCTCATTTCTTTTATGTGTATTTTCCTTTCAAAAAAAAAACTACTAGGTGCAGCAAAATAAGTAATGTATTTTAAAGTAGTAGATTAGTTACTTTAACCAAAATCAGATATAGTTATCATTCTAAAAAGTTAAACAACCAAATTATGATAGTGTAATTTCCTTATGAGTTATATTCACAGGGAAAGTTATAACTATACCCAGAAAAAATAGTCACTAAGTTTTTATAGAATAGTTACTTATAGACCTTCCAAGTTGAAGATTCTATATTTTCTACCTGATGTGTTGATAGAATTTAGATATTCATAGAACTTGTTACTAATCAACTCCTAAAATGAAGGAAATGAAGGAAGTATTAACTTGTATTAAAAACCTTAAAATGTCACATGTTGCTTGATTTTGACTCAACATATAGGAAATACCGGGCCATACATGTTTCTAGAGATAAAAATAGAATAATCCCAGTCAAGGACTGTGGGAAGTGTTGAAGTAAACAAGAACTCAGAAAATTAGAAGATGTGATAGATTCCTCTAAATGTTGATAAAAATCATCAAATACTAAACTTTCAAAAAGCAGTCTTCATACTCTTGCCACTACTTGTTAGATATGAACCAGGAACTCTTGGGAAAGGCAGTGTGAGGTTGATTGTCAGCTGAAAGGAAAGGCAAGCTCATTGGTGACTCAGAGATGATGAAACAAATTAATGTGCTTTAGCATTTCCTCCATTTTGAAGCACATTCCATAATGTTTGAGTCTTGGAAAATGACTTTTACTCACCACAGAATTTAAAAACAGTAAGATGTCAACAATTATTCTTCCCCTGTTCTTTGGTGATGTAGTATAGGTTTCAAGCCAAGGTAACACGTCATCCAAACAGAACTATTTTTATGCGTACCTTGTAGAATCTCCAAGGGGAAATACTTATGGCACCACTTGGTTCGCTGCTGTCTCCCAACCTTTGCACCTTTGTCTTGCTGTATACATATTGTTAGAAGCCTATCATCACTTTCTTCTGGCTTCTCTTCCATTCTTTGCAGAGGTTTCCTAAACTTTTCCACTTGCACCTGACAAATTTTATATCACGCTTTGAGGGTTAAAACCATATAGAAATTTATATTAAAATATCGTGTACACATATCATTTTATTATTGAAGATGAGAATATATCTTCAAATCCGTAAAATGAATAGACTTGCTTGTTCTGACAAGAAGAATGTGATATTGCCTAAGCATATAATACTGCAGGATATACAACACAATTAAATTTAAGTAGTTATTTCTTTAGAGACTGAGAGTATATAAATAAGTAGTTCAACGTGGCAGAAATAGGACGGCCATTTCAGAAATAGCTGGAAATTTTGCCGTAATCATAAACCCAAATTCATGGAATGATTTTTGTACAACTCAAATCTGTAGCTCAAACAGAAATTTGGAAAATCAAACACTACCCCCTTCCAATCTCAATAAGTATTGATTTGATATTTCCATGATGAGGAATCTTTGTAACAAAATACTATATTATTCATAACTAAAGCATCTTTTTTAAAACACTCTAAGCTTTGTATGTACATTAAAATGCTGCAAGTTTCACAGTACAACAGTATCAATCTTAGTGGTGGTGCATTGATAGACACAGTTGGCATTGTATATAATGGCATCGATGTGCAGCACAAATGGCAGTGCCCTTGTTGTATATTTAATTCTGAAATTTCAATCAGGTCCCATGATATATCACCTGGTAGCTCAGCTAGAAACTCTTCAGATTTATTACGTTTAGTTTTGAATTAGCTATTGACTACTGCAAACTAAATTTTCTCTTACAAAAATTTCAATAGTCTCATACGTAATTGTTTTACCCGATATGGTGTTCCACCAACAATTTTTGAGTATGTGTTCTAGGTGTATCATTTCTCACACATACAAGTGGAGGCTACTTGGTAAATTCTAGTAACAGAAATGAGTGTGACAGCTGCATTTCTTTTTGGAATCACAAATTAGATACCAGTGACTATTACTAAGTCTAAAATGCTTACTTTGTTTTTAAAAGGCTGAGTTTATATTGTGTATATATTAATTAAAACATATTACAAATAAATTATGATTACAAATATAATAATTTTGAACTTGATGAAACTTCCTATGGGCTACAACTTAAAACCTTATAAACATATTACCTATTACACTATGACCCTTTTGTACAAAATTGCTTTTTTAGTAATTACACATATCCAAGTATAATTTAGATAGATGTTTTATGCATTATGACTGAGTTTTCTCTACTTAATTGAAACATAAAGAAGACAAAATTAAAAATAATTTTAATAACTCACCAATAAGTGTATGAGATGGGTTGGGTTAAGCATAATACCATATTTCATGATGATAGCATGAAATACTTTGTTAAAAAATAAATAACCACATGAGTACAAAAGAGTTGCAGAATAGTTGAAGAATTGTGATGAATACAACACTGTAGATTGTTGCTATACCTCATTGGTTAGTGGATTTTCTTAAACTATCTCAAAGACTAAATCCAGAGCTGAACACTAATGTTTTATTAGGCTAATTGTAATTATTTCTGTACCCAAGAAATTAGTTAAAAGTTGATCAAAGGAAAGTTTGTGTTAATACCTTACAATGTGTTAAAATGTTAAAGTACATGTTATAGCATTAGAATACTGAAATTAACAACTTTTTCAAAATTTATACCTTTTTATAATTAATAGAACTGTCTTGTAGAAGAAAAGCATAAAATTCTAAGTAAAAAAGTATTAAAATTGTCAAAATAATGTTTAAAAATTATTTGATTAATTCTCTTTATAGCTAGAAATGAGGAAAACATGATGAATTAAAAAAAACGAAAAAGAAAAAGGAAGTCATGGTTTTCTGATACTCTGAGTAGTCACATTTTAAAACCTGAAAATGCCATTATCAGAGCAACTTCTTTTATATAGCCAGATGCATTGTTGATTGACTGGATCATTTAGTATGCCTTTTTTTTTTGGTATCCCAGTCTGAATCTCATGTCTTCCATCAAATGTCAAGGTCATTCTCCACCAAATTTTGTATTCTCTATCTGTCTCTAACAAATAGTTAAACAGAAAAAAGTAAATCATGAAACAAAACCAAATTATGATCAAAATTCATTTTATGAAGAAAAGTTTAGCTATAAAAGATAAGTCAATGTCACTTATGAAACCAAAATTTCATTTGTGTAGCAGATGTATGTACACATATAAATGCACATATCTGTACATACTGTCATGTTATTATGTTACAATAGTTATTTGATAATACCTCATGGTTTTAAAAGATTTCTCATGAATTTTAACAGGAAACCTGAAGGAGGGAGTCAATTCTATTTCCTTTTCTGTTTGGAGTTATTTGCAAATATTACTAAAAAGTAATTATGTAGATGGGAGTCAGGAATTTCTTAATAAATACTTTAGAAGACACCATATCTATTATTTCCATCAGTCTATTAATGACAAGATTTATTTAGCAATGAATATCCTCTAGAATTTTTAATTATTATATGAATAATTGGAATAAATTAAGAGAAAAAGGCCATTTTATGTATAGATATATGTATTTGTTATAGATTATGTATTTGATATGGATCTCACCATTTGCCCACCTTATGTTGTCAAACTAAATTTTTTAATTTCTGATATTTATTTTGTAGCTATGTATCTCATAGTTTGTACTACTCTTGTGGGGATTTTTAAATATAAATAAATCCAATTGATTTCTGTCAGCTTAATGGTGAGCATATCAGTTGATTCTGGAACATGTAGATGATATTTTTACTCTGAAAGCCATAAAGTTTTGCTTTATTAGTTTTCATTAGCCTACACTAACTTACGTTTAAGAATCTCTTTCAATTCTTTCAATCTTTTGCCATAATTATACATATTCTGTGATTAGAATATATGTTTTTCTTTCTAGAATTTTAATAATATTAGGATAAATATAATAGAAACTATGCATTAGTAAAAGTTCAGCTTAGTTAAGGCACCCCTCTAATATTGCTATGAGTCTTAGGGTCATCTTTTTGGATTCCTGGGAGTTTCCATGGCCCCTGTGTTCTCCGTAACACCAAAACAGCCTCCCATCAAGATTTCCCTTTCATTATTCTCCCTGTCTGTCTGCCCCCCAACCCGCCCAACTTGATCCCTCATTTTCTCATACCCTCCCACCCTTACCCTCCACCCTTGTCCCCAGTTGACCCAGGAGATCTCTTCTATTTCCCCTTCCTGAGTAAATCCATGTAGCCCTCTTTGGGCCCTCTTTGTTGCCCATTTTCTCTGGAGATTTGAATTGTAGCCTGGTTATCATTTACTTTACAGCTAATAACTAATTATGAATGAGGACAATCTATGTTTGTCTTTCTGGGTGTGGGTTACCTCACTCAGGGTGATTTTTTCTAGTTTCACCTATAAGCCTGCAATCTTCACAATACCATTGATTTTTTTTAACTGCTGGGTAGATGTAAAACATTTCCTTTATACATTTTTTTTGGCAGAAAAGGATCTAGATAGCCTTCTTCTGTAATCTGATTGGTGACCATCCTAATTACCATCAGAGAGCATTTATCCAGTAAGTGATGGAAGCAGTTGCAGAAATATACAGCCTAACATAGGGCTTAGCTCTGGAAGTCCTATTTAAGTGAGAGGAGAGGAGTTTAAAAGGCAGGAGGGTCAATGTCAGAACAGAGGAACCCACAGTGGCAGCTAAACTGAATTTCTGGAGCTCACAGTCTCTGGACTGACAGCTAGCAAGTCTACATTGAATGAACATAGGCATGCTACATGTAGGTGATAGTTGTATAGCTTGGTCTGTTTGTGGGGCTCCTACCAGAGGGATCAGGGACCTGTTCCTGACACAGGCAATGCCTTTTGGGAATCAATCCCAATTTCTGAGTTGCTTCCCTAACGTTGTTGCAGAGGGTGGAGCTTGGGCATGCATGCATTTGTGCTTTATTGACTTCCATGGGAGGCCTGCTCCTTTCTGCATGGATACAGAGGAGCAATGGATGGGGAGGGATAGAAGGGTGATCTGGGGATGGAAGTGAAGGAGAGGAGGGCAGAGAAACTGTGATATATTTATAAAATAAATTTAATAATATAAAAAATTCTTAAGGAAATCGCATCGTGATTTTGGGTGCTGGTACCCAAAAATAGCTCATAAAATAGATTTGGCATGTTAAAGGACAGCTAGTATTAATAGGGGAAAAATATTCCTGATGGCTAAGTATGTTGAATAATTTCTTAATTGCCCTTCTTCCTTTTGAAATTCTTCTTTTGAGAAGTTTCTGATTAGATTTGTACCCCATTTTTTAATTGGTTTAGTTGTCTAGTTTCTTTTTTAAATTTATTTTTATTATTATTACTATTATTATTATTATTATTATTATTATTATTATTAAAATTTCCACCTCCTGACCCATTCCAATTCCCTCCACCTTCCCCTAAACCCCATTTCCGGTCCAAAGAGCAGTCAGGGTTCCCTGCCCTGTGGGAAGACTAAGGTCCTCCCCCCTCCATCGAGGTCTAGTAAGGTGAGCTTCCAAACAGACTAGGCTCCCACACAGTCAGTACATGAAGAAGAATCAAAACTCAGATCCATTTCCATTGGGTTCTCAGACAGCTCTCCTTGTCAGCCACATTCAGAGAGTCTGGATTGATCACACACTCCATCAGTCCCAGTCCAGCTGGCTTTGGTGAGCTCCCATTAGAACAGTGCCATCGTCTCAGTGGGGGAGTGCACCCCTCGCGGTCCTGACTTCCTTGCTCATGNAGATCCATTGTCCTTGGCTTCTCAGTCAGCTCTCCTTGTCAGCCACGTTCAGAACAAGTCTCATTTTTGAATGATCATTAGGTGCACTGTTGATTTCTCTTTGATCAGAACGAGTTCAGTATGACAGGTTTGACCATTTGCTGAGAGATTTCCAAAATAGTTGCTAGTCCTTTCTCGTGATCCCAACTCAGAGAAACAAGAACATTTCAACGTCTATAGAAAAGTATGAAGCAGAATTAGCCTTACCAGTTGCAGAGGAAGCCAGGGTAAGAGCAAGGAAGAGCACAGCAGTTATGAGCTTCCTCAAGCAAAGTCCTTTGTGCAATTGAATTACTCTTGTTTGCCTGGACTATCAGGCAATCCATATTAGAATTCATTAAGATGCCTCAGGGCTCAGACTAAGGTAGATAGCGATCAATAAATCTAAAAATGTTACAGACAAGTCGCTGAAGCCTCTATTCTACCTACATTCCAAATAAGTTCTGGAAGTCTGAGTTCCTCTGTGCTTATCACTCCAGCTTTCATTGAACTCTCCTTTAGCTTCTCATTGGGTAAACAGCTCTCTGGGAGGCGCCACAGCATCTGCTGTTTCCTAGTGAAGGGCTAATACAAATGAAAGGAAGGCACCTGGCATCTGGCCACCTGCATGCAAAGTTGCTCAGTCTTAAGGGATTTTGTCAATGCTGGGATCTCAGGCATTTCAGGAAGCATGCCAAAATGGAGAAGAACAAAAAGCCTGGCAGGCACATGGGAATCCTTTTGACCCAAATTACAT